>CM062289.1:4342289-4503247 GCA_031216915.1 Pictodentalium vernedei | reverse complement strand
GTCCCAGTCATCAGCCATGCAAAGTTTCAAAACATTTAGCCCTGTGGTTTCAGAGAAGATTTTTCAAAATCCACCAATTGGAATCAAAAAATGCTTATGACAGCCATGTTTTTCAATGCTCAGTAACAAAATTGAGGAGCATTTGTAGAAGACCTCCCATAGACTATCCCTGCCAGGTTTGGTTCATGTTGGCTCAGAATTTCCTGAGAAGAAAATGAAAATGTGATTTCCAATAGAGTATCCATAGTCACTAAAAGCTGCAATTGTGGCCATGTAAACCCAATCAACATTAAATGAGGATCGTTGGTAAGGGGGGGGTGGGGGTGGGGTGGGGGTGGCAGGGGTTTGGGGGGGGGTCCCAGTCATCAAACATGCACAGTTTCAAAACATTTGGCCCTGTGGTTTTCAGAGAGGATTTTTCAAAATTCACCAATCAGAATCAAAGAATGTCTCTGGCGGCCAAGTTTTTCAACTCACGGGAACAAAATGAGGATTGTTTTAAGAGGATCTCCCATAGACTATCCGTGCCAGGTTTGTTTTCATGTCGGCTCAGTAGTTCCAAAGATGAAAATGTGATTTCCCATAGGGTTTCTATAGTAACTATAAGCCACATTTGTGGCCATGTTTACAACCCGATCAACATTAAATGAGGATGGTTGGGGTCCCAGTCATCATTTATGTGAAGTATCAAAACATGGCCTGGCAGTTTCAGAGGAGAAGATTTTTGAAATCCACCAATAGGAATCAAAGAATGCCTCTGGCTGCTATGTTTTTCAACACAAGGGAACAAAATTAGAATCGTTTGCAGAGGACTACCCATAGACCATCCCTGCCAAGTTTGGTTCACGTCGGATCAGCAGTTCCAGAGAAGATGAAAATGTGATTTCCCATAGGGTTTCTATAGTAGCTGTAAGCCGCAATTACAGACATGTTTGTAACACGATCAACAATAAATGAGGATCGTTGGTAGAGGGGGTCCCAGTCATCATTTATATGAAATTTCAAAACATTTGGCCTGGCTGTTTCAGAGGAGAAGATTTTTGAAAATCCACCAACTAGAATCAAAGAATGCCCCTGGAAGCTATGTTTTTCATCCGTCGGGAACAAAATGAGGACTGTTTGTAGAGGATCTCCCATAGACCATTCCTGCCAAGTTTGGTTCACACTGGCTCAGGGGTTACAGAGAAGAAGAAAATGTGAAAAGTTTACGGACGCCAGATGCCAAGTGATGAGAAAAGCTCACATGGCCTTTTAGGCCAGGTGAGCTAAAAATATGAAAAAATACGAAAATATTTCAACAAAAAATGGCAACCATTCAGCAATGTTTAATTTTCTTCTACAAAACTTAACATCCATCATATCTACATAAAGTGTGATCAATGTTAAAAATCTAAAATGCCAACAACCAAGCATCTCGGGTTAGAGGTGGTAAGACATAAAGGTATCACTGAACTAAATATTTGAATTAGAAATACCCGCCTTAGGAAGTGATGCAATCTCAAAAATAAACAGCCTTGGGAAAATAAATTGTTTCAATAAACGTTTGAAGCATTCTATTGACATCGTGCATTATTGATGAATATTCCAGATAAAAAAGAGGGTGATTTGATGACTTTTGGACCTGAAAAATACATTTCACATTTGGTGTGTTTTTGTAGGAAATTCCGTGAAAAGTATGTGCACGTGACCGGTACTTCCCTTGCTGTCAATTTTTTTTTCTTATTTGTTGCATGACGCCCTGTTTTGGGGTCAGAAAAAGTTGTCTGATGGGCTATACTTGACAAAAGATATTTGAATGCCAAAATTAAAGTGATGCGATCATATTTTTCTTTGCCTGAACATAAATAATGGTCGCCTATGGGAAAACATTTAGTTCTGTGATACCAAAAGAAATGTGTTTTTTGCTTCCAAACCAGATTCAGTTATTATTTTGGGGGATTATTTCACAATTAAATGTTCATTGGGGGACCACACACTCTAGAGGACTGTTTTATTGTTTTGAAAAGTTGCATTTTTGTCACAGTCAACAACAAAGGCTATATATTGCCAAAACTAAGGCTGTTACTGCAAGCAAAAATTCACATCTTGAGCAAGTGTATTCCCAGGAGCACACTATAACCTCTGGCAGCTGCCAACTAACAGCCTTCCTTACCCTATTAACACATTTATTTAAACCATGGTTCCCCTTCATAGTACTAGGGGCAGAGTATTTCCAATGTTCAGCACCCCCCCCCCCCCCCCTACCAAGACAATTCAAACACACAGACAAACCACCTATACTGCACTTCTATTCACTGGTATTCAGAAGTTTTTCTCTTCTATATTATGCTCTTTAAAATGTCAGAAAGCAAGTCCTTTATTGAAAGAGTATTTTGGAACACAAAGTTGGGGAGGGGATGGGGTCTACTGTGTAGTAGTCTGGTACTAGTGCTGTCATAGTTTCCATGATACAGTACAAATTTACAGTGACAGTTGTGAAATATTGTCTCTCCTTGAGCCAAGTCCCCCTCCCATACACACTTAACCCTTCTGCTGGTGATAAACATTTGGAAAGACTGTACATGTTTTAGAGGCTGAAGTTAATATCATAACTTTCAGTTTCTTATAATTTACTTTGAGACTGCAGCACTCATGGTCCACCGAGTTATTTTTCTATTTTTAAATTTGACTATCTTGTCCTGGCTCCTCCACTATATTTTTCATTGTATGTTATTCAGTACTCTAATGTAGACTTCCTAAATGTGTGACTGAAATTCTATCTGTCTGTCTGTCTACTGTCTGTCTATCTGTCTGTCTCTTCATCAGACAAGTTGTTTCTTCGTTTTTCATTTACCTGTCTGCATTTCCAAATATAGAACCTTAGTGAGCACGCTCACATACCCCACCTGCCCCCCGATATTTCAAGCTCTGATCATTTTTTAAAAATAAACATAGATTCTAGGAATACTGCAGAAAACAGTGTTCTGTAGTTTCAACGGTATTGAAAGAATTCAAGCAGAATTAATTTCAATTGAAATATGGAGCCATGTTAAGATTTAATGATACCAACCTTTTTAAATCCAATTTGATCTTTCCAACACACATTGTAAATAATGTAAGGTCACACTAGGTCTTTGCTGATAAAATTACTTTAGTGTATGTTTGTTTGTAAAAAAGGTGTCAGATTTAGAATTGCTATCCCAAATAACAGTGTTTATACACAAAAAGTGAAAAAGATTATTGTTTTACTTCATGAACAAATTCGAAGTCGCTTGATATTCTAATCCTGACTTGAATAACTGCATGCTGGGAATATGGAACCGGGATTATTCTTGTGTCACAAGCTATGTCTTTTTTTATGTACACATGGTCAATACAGGAGCCAGAAATGTAAGTCGGTGAGCAAATAACTTGGCTTTAACACTTTGGAGACAATGTTTTTACTAATACGTTGCTTGGTTCTTTCAAAGTATTGACATTTAAGTCACCAACAATTACAGTAGGAGGTCTATCTAATTTATCCATAACTTGAACCAAGTTTTTCAGCCGAGCAGAACGAAACGCGAACTTCATCTGTAAGTCATTGTGGTAGATTCACATACTAAAATGGCCGTAATTTAGATAATAACTGGAAGCGTGTAGAAAAAAAGTCTGGAAAACTGTAATCTTTAGACAAATGACCCGGAAATCTGTTACTTGTATTTTTCAAAGTCCAGGACCCGTAATTTCCGCAAAAATCAGACGAGCAGAACGAAACGCAAACTTGATCTCTAAGTCATTGTGGTAGACTCACATACTAAAATGGCCGTAATTTCAATAATATCTGAAAGCGTGTAGAAAAAAAGTCTGGAAAACTGTAATTTTGATGAACTTTTCAAAGTCGAAGGGCCGTAATTTTGGTAAAAATCAGTGGAGCAGAACAAAATGCAAACTTGATCTGTAGGCCACCATGTTAGACAAACATACCAAAAATCAGCTCAATATCTGGAAGCATGTAGAGAAAAAGCCCGGAAAACTGTAATTTTGATGAACTTTTCAAAGTCTATGGGTGCGTAATTTTGGTAAAAATCAGTGGAGCGGAACAAAACCCAAACTTGTTCTGTAGGCCACCATGTTAGACTAACATACTAAAAATCAGCTCAATATCTGGAAGCGTGTAGGAAAAAAGTCCGCAAAACTGTAATTTTTATGAACTTTTCAAAGTTCAAGGGCCGTAATTTCGGTAAAAATCAGTGGAGCAGAACAAAATGCAAACTTGATCTGTAGGCCACCATGTCAGACTAACATACCAAAAATCAGCTCAATATCTGGAAGCATGTAGAAAAAAAGTCCGGAAAACTGTAATTTTGATGCATTTTTCAGAGTCCACGGGCCGTAATTTCGGTAAAAATCAATGGAGCAGAACAAAACGCAAACTTATTCTGTAGGGCCACCATGTTAGACTAACACACCAAAAATCAGCTCAATATCTGGAAGCGTGTAGGAAAAAAAAGTCCGCAAAACTGAAATTTTGATGAACTTTTCAAAGTTCAAGGGCCGTAATTTCGGTAAAAATCAGTGGAGCGGAACAAAATGCAAACCTGATCTGTAGGCCACCATGTCAGACTAACATACCAAAAATCAGCTCAATATCTGGAAGCGTGTAGAAAAAAAGTCTGGAAAACTGTAATTTTGATGAATTTTTCAGAGTCCAAGGGCCGTAATTTTGGTAAAAATCACTGGAGCGGAACAAAATGCAAACTTGATCTGTAGGCCACCACGTTAGACTGACATACCAAAAATCAGCTCAATATCTGGAAGCGTTAAGAAAAAAAAGTCCGGAAAACAAGTAGGACTGACTGACTGACTGACGGACGGACCAGTCAAAAACTTTTTACCCCCCGCAACTTCGTTGCGTGGGGTATAAAAATTGGCAGCTGACTATCTTTCAACCCCCCCCCCCCCCCCCCCCCCCCCCCCCCCCCCCCACACACACACACAAATACATTGAACATCAAAAGACCACCATATTTTTGTTGCAAATCCCAGATTCATACTATTTGGAAACATATTTTCTTCAATTTTGCTCTTTTTGTCAGAATGGGTGTCTGTGGGAATTGAAACAAAAGTTGTGAAAGTGCACTGATGGGTAATTGCAGCACAAACGTAGCACTACAGAATCAATATTTGATGGTTTTAGACATCTGACATTGTTATGAGTTACCACAGTAGCAGGTACTGGTCTTTCCTTTGGAAAAAGCACTATTTTATGTTTTGTCAATGCCATACCAATGACTCTAGGTGCCTTAACTGAGAAAACTGATCCATTCTTTTACAAAAAATTGCAAAATATTCATCAAACACAAGGTGAAATGTCTTCAGAGACCAGAATGTGATTTAAAATCTATCACAAATGGGAATTTAATATCACAGGGGGGTTTGTTTTGGGTCAACATCAATTAATTTCTGAATTATGTCATAGGTTTTGATGAAAAGGGGCATACCGAGGGGGTCCTATTCAGGGCTTTATTTTACCACATGAGTAGGTAGAAGAAAATTTTACATCAGCTCTTAGGATAAAATGGCAGAGTCCTTTTATATTGGTGAAATATAAATAGCTGCAGCCCCAATTTTTGAAAGAAAATTGACATTCATATTGTTTTGTGGTGGTTGGGGGCACTATTTTGCTTGCGGTATGGTTAAATGTGACAGTTTTTTTCTAAATATATTGTGTGCTGAAGCTGATTTGAGTTTTATTTTGGGATCAGGGTATTTTTTAAAGAAAGTTATAAATTCTCATTCCTCTCAGATAATTTATTAGGTAATAGGCTAGAATAATCTTTTGGAGGCAATTACAGTTTTAAACCCATTTGACAAAGTTTGGACACTTTTCCTTAACAAAGCAAATTTCAAATGTTTTTGACTCAGTAGAAGCCAAAAGTTGGATTCTAATGCAGGAATGACTCTTTTATCTCATGAAAGTGGTAAAATGTCTCTTTGGTGAATATTCCAGATAAAAAAGAGGGTGATTTGATGACTTTTGGACCTAAAAATACAATTTACATTTGGTGTGTTTTTGTAGGGAATTCCCTGAAAAATATGTGCACGTGACCGGTACTTCCCTTGCTGTCAATTTGTCTTTCTTATTTGCTGCATGACCAGCTGTTTTGGGGTCAGAAAAAGTTGTCTGAAGGGCTATACTTGACAAAGATATTTGAATGCCAAAATTAAAGTGATGCGATATTTTTCTTTGCCTGAACGTTATGATGAACGCCTATGGGAAAATATTTAGTTCTGTGATACCTAAAAGTTTGAAAAAATGCAAAAGCAATTACAACAAAAATGATCACCATTCAGCAATCTTTACTCTTTTTCTGCAAAATTTGATGTGCATCTTATTTTCATAATGTCTGATTAATGATAAAAATTTGGAACACCATCATCCAAGCATCTCGTAGATACAGGCAGTAACATATAAAAATATGAAAAAATACAAAACAATTACAATAACAAGAGGCCTCAGGGGGGCCTTAGGCGCTCACCGATCAGACCCATACCAAGATGCTGTATACCAAATATCAAAAGATTCTGCCCATCGGTTCCGGAAAAGAAGATTTTTTAAAGAAATTTTCTTAAATTGCACTAAGTAAAAATTCACACCCCTTTAGTGAGCCCCAATATTGATCGAGGGACTCAATTTGAACAAACTCGAATCAGACCTATACCAAGATGCTGTATACCAAACATCAAAAGATCCTGCCCATTGATTCTGGAAAAGAAGATTTTTAAAATTTTTTTTCTTAAATTGCACTAAGTAAAAATTCAGGTTCCCATAGTGAGCCCCAAAATTGATCAAGGGACTCAATTTGAACAAACTTGAATCAGACCCATACCTAGATGCTGTATACCAAATATCAAAAGATTCTGCCCACTGGGTCTGGAGAAGATTTTTTCCTTAAATTGCACTAAGGAAAAATTCATGCCCCTATAGGGAGCCCCAATATTGATCAAGGGACTCGATTTGAACAAACTTGAATCAGACCCATACCAAGATGCTGTATACCAAATATCAAAAGAGCCTGCCCATTGGTTCTGGAGAAGAAGATTTTTATATGTTTTTTCTCATATTGCACTAATTAAAAATTCAGGTCCCAATAGTGAGCCCCAATATTGGTTGAGGGACTTGATTTGAACAAACTTGAATCAGACCCATACCAAGATGCTGCATACCAAGTATCAAGAGATTCTGCCCACTGGTTCTGGAGAAGAAGATTTTTTAATAATTTTTCTATAATTCATACGGTGCTATCAGATTTATGCCCCATACAGAGCCCCCAAGGGATGTGGCCATTTCATTTGAACAAGCATGAATTGCCATATAGTAATGAATATCCACATGAAGTTTCGTGAAAATCGGACCAGTGGTTTCAGAGGAGAAGTCATTTGAAAAATGTTCATGATGACGGACGGCAAATGATAAGTTGAGCTCCCTTCGGTGAGCTAAAAATGGCCACCATTCAGCCATCTTTAATTTTTTTTTCTACATCATTTGTCCTCGTCATATTTTCAAATGTCTGATTGTTAAAAATTTGAAACACCAACATTCAATCATCCCAGAGATACAGGCAGCCATGCTTTGGATGCCATTCGATATGGCAATTGCGCACAATTCCTACACACAATTAAGCCTAGATAAGCACACAGTTCAGGACAGGACCTCTAGTTTTAACTGCAGGGTTAATGAAAATTACAATTCCAGTATATTTCCAGTAATTAACAACTTGAGATCATTTCTGCAGTATTTTTCACAGACTGGGAAATGCAAAAGAATTTTTCCAGTATTTTCCAGTATGGCATACAAACCCTGTTTATTGTCATGCCAACCCTGAGTTAACCAATGATTTTCTAGTCTTGAATTTACTATTCTCCTTATTTTCACATAACATGGGCCAGAGAGGGTTGAGGGTTATTGCAGGTCTCAAACAGACAAACAAGAATTTCAAGAGACAAATATTTTAGAACAATGTTTTACTCACAATGTTGAATGATCACCATAACAAGTATCTGGATAATGTAAGACTTTGAAGATTTCCTTCTTCTGTGCTGTTGTAGTTGTTGCATCATGGAGAGGAGCAGGAACATTACTCAGTATATAATATAAAGTTAAGTTGATTTTATCACCGTTTAATGCTCCTGCAGCTTTGGAATTACTAATACTGAAGCCAGACAACCAAAGCTGAAACAGAGATCACAATAAAGGTCAAGACCACTTTTTTCCAATACAGTGGAGCCCACTTAATTGGATATCTTTTAATTCTATATCCCTGTTAATTGAATATAATTTTCAAACACAAAACTATTTACCATACCTTCAGTACAAATTTGATCCGTTAATTACATATGGGTTGTAGAGTAAACTCCCGTTAATTGTATATAAATTTTTGTAATATGTCGAAAAAATTACTGTGACACGCACCAAATTCCCCTTATTTATCAACCTTTTTGGCTCCACTACATCCAATACAGGCATTTATTCTATTATATCTTGTTTGACAGAGCTCTATGAGCTCTGTCAAACAAGATATAATGATATAATAGAATAAATGCTCAGTTTACCTCCAGAACACAAGAAACTGACCAAATCCCTGTTAATTGTATATTTCTGTTAATTGAATAATTTTCACTGGCAAAATGGATATTCAATTAAGCGGATTCTACTGTATAATTCAGATAACTCCAGTGCCAGGAGCTTTTGATTTGTCAGATTCCATTTCGGTTCGGTTTCGGGAAAAAAACCTTGGTTTGGTTCAGTTTTCTATGTTAAGAACTTAAAATAAATTACACTTCAGGCTCTTCAACTTGGAAAATGTATAATAGTTTGGATGACACCACTCACCACAAAAAGCTTTGTCTGTAAGTACAGTGGAGCTTACTTAATTGGATATCTCTTAACTGAATAACCCTGTTAATTGAATATAATTTCCAACACAAAACCATTTTCCATACCTTCAGTACAAATTTGACCTGTTCTTTGATTATAGGTTATAGAGTAAACTCCTGTTAATTGAATAAACAAGAGGGCCCCAGGGGGCCTGAGGGTGCTCACCTGACATGGTAGTCTAAATATCAAACCAGGGACTTGATTTGAATAAGCTGCATATGCCCCTCCTAAGAAAAGCATATACAGTACATGGAGAGTGGATTCTAACTAAAACACCCGTGGAGTGGAGTATCACCCAAAGTGTCACTTTCAAAGTCTGTACATATGGACAAAAAACACAAGCAAAGTTTCAGCCAATGGACCTCCGCGTTGAAACCGGAGGTCCATTGGCTGCAACTTTGCTTGTGATGGTTATGCTTTGCAACAAATTTGCACTTATTGCTCGGGTGGAATCTCCACTCTGTGGGTGATTTAATAATACACTCTCCACGTACTGTACCAACTAGATGAAGCAGTTGTGCCCACACAATACAGAGGATTTTTTCTTCTATTTTCAGGTTCTGCACTTTCATGTCCCAAAATTGAGATAAATGCATAAAAACAGATTTTTTTTTATTTTTGTTTGGAAATTTTGGAAGTCCCAAACAAAATATTTTGAGCCTAAAATTTTTTCTTCTTCTTAAAATTGACCAAAACGCATAAAAAACCAAAAAACTAATTTCTGGATTTTGGTCCAAAATTTACGAAGTCCCACCTGGACCCCAACTTTTCAGTGTAAAAAAAAAAATTTTTTTTGTCTTAAAATTGACCGAAACACATAAAAAACAAAAACAAAAAATTCAGGATTTTGGTCCAAAATTTTCGAAGTCCCACCCCCAACTTTTCAGTGTAAAAAAAAAAAAATTTTTTGTCTTAAAATTGACCGAAACATATAAACAACAACAAAAAAAAATTCCCGGATTTTGGTCCAAAATTTTCGAGGTCCCAAAAAAATTTCTGGATTTTGATCCAAAATTTTCAAAGTCCCACCCGACCCCCAAATTTTCAGTGTAAAAAAAATAATTCTTTTTTGTCTTAAAATTGACTGAAACGCATAAAAAACAAAAATTTACGGATTTTGGTCCAAAATTTCAAAGTCCGGAACAGGACCCCAAATTTTCAGCCTAAATATGAACCTAGGGACTTGGCTTGAACAAACTTGAATCTCACCCCACTAAGGATGCTGCATACCAAATATCAAAAGATTCTTATTGGTTGATCTGAAGAAGATTTTTAAAAAATATTCCTCATACTGCACTAATTTAAACATTTGGGCTCCCATAGAGAGCCCAAATATGGACCCCGGGAATTGATTTCAATAAACATGTGAAACAATCTTACAAAGATGTTATATGTGAAATTTGAAAGCTGTTGGAGCAGTGGTTCGGGAGAAAAGTAGTCTAATATGTTTTTCCCATTACCCACAGTGTTAAAAAATGCTGACTCAGCACTTTTTCAAAGTCCCAGAAAAGTACCCCATGATAAAACCGATAGCAATTTTTTTTCATCATTCCATTCTGTTGGTCTTTAGGAAGCTTCATACCAAATAAGAATTCTCACTGCAGTGTAGTTTTGGAGATATGGGCGTTTTAATTCTTTTCTATTTTTAGCTCCTGAAGTTCCCATGGGGTGACAAGAAACAAAATTTGGGCATAAATTAAGTACTTATGACCCAATAAGCCCTCATATCAAATTTGGTCCAAATCTGCCTCTCGGTTTGGGAAACAGAAATTTTGGGAAGGTCAAATATTCTTGCCCCTCCCATAACGACAGCAAATATAGTCCCACAAACTTCTCTTGAACAAGTCTGAGTCTACACCTCAAAAGGAAGCTGCACACCAAATATCAAGTCTCTGCTATTGCTGGTTCATGAGAAGAATATTTTTTAAGATTTGAGTGCACTTTTTGGGTGTGGCCCTACCAAGGGGCGACGCAACTTGATTTGCACAAAATCAAATTGCGATGTCATAACAAACTATTATCTCAAATATCAATTAAATTGGTTCAGCGGTTTGGGATGAGTAGACGCAAACGCCATGTTCACGGACGACGGACAGTGAGTGATCACTATAGCTCTCCTGACTGAAAGTCAGGTGAGCTAAAAATCTTGCAACCTGTCGAGAAATTACCCAACTCGCCCCAATTTTTCCTTTGTTTATAGACCTATTTGGCCTTAATACATCCAACACAGGCATTTAATCTATTATTTCTTGTTTGACAGCACTCATGGAGCACTGTCAAACAAGATATAATAGAAGAAATGCCAAGTTTATCTCCAGAGTATAGGAAAGTGACACAATCCCTGTTAATTGAATACTCCTGTTAATTGAATAATTTTCATTGGCAAATTGGCTATTCAATTAACAGGGTTCCACTGTATCACCATTCGATTCAACCTAACTTTCCATTGATCAATTTTGAGGGTTTCGTGAGGGTTGGTTACTAAGTCTATTGGTTTAGAAAAATCATAAATAACGTCATTACAAAAAAAAAGGTCAATGTTCTCAGATACCACCCGCATCATTAAATTTCCACCGCGTCAAAACTTTTTAATACCCAGACAAAAAGAAAAAAAGACAATTTCTACCCGGTAAAAAAAAAATTACCCACTCAGTATTTTTAGATCAGAACTTTGAGCACCAGCACAGGTACACATTTCCCCGTAGTATTTGAACTTCCTGTTTGCATTTTCTTTTTGCTTCGGATTTCGCCATTTTCTGATTTATGGTTTCTATGTTGGTACATGTAAGAACTTTTGCGGAAAATGCCCCTTTTATCATTTCAAATAAGTACCAGACTGCTCATAATCCTGCAATGGAGTGTCTTTGACATGTCATCAACAGCTGAGTTGAATGAAGCATTTCACAGTATATGTGATAAGATAACACTAGTCTGGAGTTTGTAAAAGATTTCTTCTTGAAATGTGAACACATTTTTTAGGGTATCTTTTCCAGATTTCAGAATAAAAAATTAAAATAAAAAGCCTCCCGCCCTCATCAAAAATTTGAGGCACAATTGCCTGAGAACATAGACATTTTTTAAATGGCCTAAGGTCAACAAATGAAGAAAGTTCATCTAATCTATGTTATTTCTCATGGTCACATTTTCTCCATTATTGACTCATCCGGTGGATAAATCAATAAGGAAGGATATATGAGAATGAAAATGAGAACATGACATATTTGTCTCTTTAACAGGCAGACTTAGTGATGAGAGCCTATAGCGGCCACTAGTCAAGTTCCCTCCCAATAAAATAGTTTGATCAGTTTCTGCATAAATACAGTAAATTGTCTGACCGGTTTTAGCTGGGTCTTTTGGTTTGGTTTTCGGGTTTGCCACAGAATCCGAAACCTAACCGGAAAACCGAAAAAAATGCCCCACTCTAGATAACTCATGTAAGCTTACAATTTCTGGGAGTACAATACAACTAAAACACCAGAACAGTGGAATGTCCACTCAAAGAATGACTCAAAAGACCTGCACAAACTACAATAATGTTAAGAATGGCTATGCCGTGTGCCTCATTGTCATGCATGCCTATCCCCCAAGTCACACCCCATGGGGCCTGAGGCGCTCACCTGACAAAGTTGTTTAAAGAAGGATTAAATTAGTATCTATGGCTACTAAACACTACAGAGGAATGAAGTCATGTATCTATTCAAAACTCTTGTTTTTCAGTAAGATGATTTCTTCAGGTATTGAGATGCTACCACACAAATAATGCTCGGATTTCCAGTAATGGAAAATAGAGAGCCCAAACATTAACCTTGGGGTTTAACTTGAACAAACCTGAACTGACTAAGTACTCCCTCCACCTCTCCAATCTGAATTTTGACCACTGGACTTGAAGAAGCAGATTTTCGAAGGTTATTCCTGATATTGGACTAAGTTAAAGAGCTTAAATATTAGCCCAAGGACTTGATTTTTAAAACTTTTATCTGACTCCCCTATGGATAGTGTATACCATATATCACAAAATTCTGATTGGGGGTTCGTGAGAAGATTTTTAAAGAATATTCCTCATATTGAACCAAGTTAAAATTTGGGCTTCAATAGGGAGCATGAATATTGATGGAGGGACTTGCTTTGAACAAACTTTAATTTGACTCCCGTAAGGATGCTGTATCCCAAACATCATAAGATTCTGACTGGTGGACCTGAAGAAGAAGATTATTCCCCATATTGCACAAAGCTGAAATTCAGACTCCCTGCGAGAGCCCAATTATATACCAATGGGATGGATTTGGTCAAACGTGAATCTGTAAGGATTCTGCATACCATATATCAAAAGATTCTGACTAGTGGATCTGGAGAAAAAGAGTCTTAAAGATTATTTCTTATATTGGAGGTTAAAACCTGGGGTCTAACAAGGAGCCCATATATTAACACAGGAACTTGGTGTGAACAAACTTTCATCTGACCTCCCAGGCTTGCATAGAGATCCCAATTATTAATTGATGGCTTAATTTGAACAAACTTGAATCCGATCCCTTTAAGGATCCTGTATATCATATATCAAAAGATTCTGCCCAGTGATTCTGGGGGAAAAGAGTTTTAAAGATTAAAAATTAAAATAAAAATTAAGTTAAAACTTTGGGCTCCAACAGGGAGCCCACATATTAACACAGGAACTTAGTTTGAACAAACTTAGATCTCATGTTCAAATGATTAGTCAACTAGTCATTGTCGATGCTGATACATGTATTGCCCAACGTCGACTATGGATTTTCACGTTGACTAGTCAGAACATGTAGTATTTCCATAAAAACATCACAACTTAACTAAATTCCGATGTAAGGTCTACTGAGGAAGAGTTAAACCGATTGATCTGTTCAGTGTGAAATCAACAACACTAATAATGACACTTTGAGAACACAATAGACATGAAAGTTAACTGTGCTATGGCAGCTCTTTTGTACTTGGTGACAGTGGTTGCAAAGCACATGTCTTAATACTGTTAACAGAAAAGTTATTTGGACTTGTCCCCTTACAATAAAATTTCTATCATAGAGAGATTCCCATGTTATTTCATTTACTACTTATCAATCTGCATCAGTAAAGTAAGGAAATGGAGAAAAATAATCAACTGCAGAGGTATTTCAGATCCTGGTAATTGCTCCCTCAGCAAGAATATGCAGACAGAAATTATTCACCCCTCAGTAATTGCAATTCAAATTCAATTTAAAGAGGTTATTGTTAGTGTATTTGAATTATCCTTGTAACTTTTTTTTTTGCTCCTTAGTACAGTGGAGCCCACTTACTTTGATAGCTCTTAATTGTATATCCCTGTTAATAGAATATAATTATCAAACACAAAACCATTTACCATACCTTCAGTACAAATTTGATCTGTTAATTGCACATGGGTTGTAGACTAAACTCCTGTTAATTGTATATAAATTTTTATATGTCGAAACAATTACTGTGACATGCACCAAATTCCCCTTATTTATCAACCTTTTTGGCCTCACTACATCCAATACAGACATTTATTCTATTACATCTTGTTTGACAGAGCTCTATGAGCTCTGTCAAACAAGATATAATAGAATAAATGCTCAGTTTACCTCCAGATTACAGGAAACTGACCAAATCCCTATTACTTGTATACTCCTGTTAATTGAATCATTTTCACTGGCAAAATGGATATTCAATTAAGAGGATTCTGCTGTATAATCGTATTTGCATATTAAATAAACTTTTCTTGAAATGACCGCTGTTAAAAATTGCCCCATTTGGTGTGATATTGAAAGCATCATGTGGTTTCTGACAGAAATAAAACAAATATCGACCTACCAAAAGGACCACATACTTCACCTAAATGCAAAATAATATCTACACATCTACTGGCCACTGTCAACAATTTCCATGTGTACGTTTGAATGGAATTTAAACCAGAGGCTCAAGTGAGCCTAAAATACTCACCTGGGTCAAGTTGTGAAAGGAAATGAGTGTATTTATTTATTTACTTATTGATGTTTAAGGTCACATACTTATATACAATGGCTAATCATGACCGTGACAGTTTTATGGGTGGAGGAAGCCAGAGTACCTGGAGAGAACCACCGAGCAATGACGAGCAACTGCCAGCTCCCCAACATCGTAACTCCGCACTGGAGCACAGGCAGGGTTAGATTGGTTGAAGACATGCGCACCATTGACGTGCAGTACGCCTTAGTACATGACGTCATCGTGCCCCCATGTGGACAATCGGGGTTAAGTGACTTGCCCAAGGACACAACGCAGGAGTCCGAATCGAGCGCTCAGATGGTCACCCATCCGAGGAACTAACCAGGCTTGATGTTGCTTAACTTCGGTGATCTGACAAGAACTGGTTACCGCAACGCCACCGCACCCCCAGAGATGAGTGTATCAGTAAGTGATCAGCCGCAAGAGCAATTTTTTAGTTTGCTATGACACAACCAAAAGACAACTTGTTTGGCCATTCATTTCTGCTGGTCCTAGGAAAGCTTTCTAGCAAGCCCTGTTCCGTGAATTTTTGTTTTGTTTTCAACTACTGTTCTCTCTCTCCAGAGATGAGTGTATCAGTAAGTGATCAGCCGCAAGAGCAATTTTTTAGTTTGCTATGACACAATCAGAAGACAACTTGTTTGGCCATTCATTTCTGCTGGTCCTAGGAAAGCTTTCTAGCAAGCCCTGTTCCGTGAATTTTTGTTTTGTGTTCAACTACTGTTCTCTCTCTCTCCCACCCCTCCCCCCCCCCCCCCCCAAAAAAAAAAAAAATTCCGGCATCAATGAAATACTTATGACCCAGATATATACTACATGACAAATATGGTTCACATCTGCCCATTGAATCTGAAAATAGAAATATTGCATGTAGCCCAAAAATTGGGGAGCCCAAATTTTAACTTACTGAGTTTCTTTGAAAAAAAGTGAATCTGCATCACTGAAGTAAGTTCCAAACAAGAAATCTAAGCATTATTGCAAGTCACTAATAAAAAGAGGATTTTAAAAGCAAATTAGGCTTATGGAGCACTAACCCCCGCCCTAAGGGATACAGTAATTTTGGAGGGAAAAATCAGAAGAATAAATTCCACTAGCCTGAAGATGGCAGCAGCTTCATTTGAACAAAGGAGAAAAGGTTTACTCTATACTCCAAAGATGGCCTGTGCCATAAATTTGGCCCAGTGGCTTTATTTATTTATTTATTGGTGTTTAAGGTCACATCCTTATGCACAATGGCTAATCATGACCGTGACAGTTTTACGGGTGGAGGAAGCCAGAGTACCCGGAGAGAACCACTGAGCATCGATGAGCAACTGTCAGCTCCTCAACAGTCTAACTCTGTTCAAGCTCCACTCAAGCAGGCTTACAGCAGTTGAAGACATGTGCACCATCTACGTGCAGTACACGTCATCATCATGCCCCATGAAAGGCAACCGGAATAAAGTCCCTTGCCCAAGGACACAACGTGGGTCGTCCCGGATGGGGATCGAATTCAGGACCTCTAGCATAGAGGTCCAACAGTCTACCACTGAGCTACCACGCTCCACCCAGTGGTTTTAAAGAATAAGAAAGATTTCAAACTAGAGAAACAGAATTTTACTGCCACCAGTAAATTCAAGTCTGTGAGAAAATGGTTCAAGCATCAAAAATGAACAAAACAGAAAGAGAATTTCTGGAGGCTAATTTTGTGGATAAAATATTTTTAATGAAATAAGAAATAGGTTTTCATGAACCCTTTACCCAATGCAGACGATATCAAAATTTATTATTTTAAACAGCATTCTTTTAAATTTAAAAAAAAATGTCAACAAAACCATATCATGTGACCCCCTCATTGGAACAAGCTCAATGAGCTCGTTCCAATGAGGGGGTCACGTGATATGGTTTGATTAAAATATTTTGAAAAATTTTATTTTTTCAACTGCTCATTTTGCATATTACGCGGGCAGATGCGGGCGATTTGTTAGGAAAGCCTTGAGAGGGTTAAATTAAAGATATTCATACAGGAATTAGGGAAATTTTTTCCAAGAAGCCAGAAAAAAACGTGCACAGCATTGCATTGAAAAGGTTTGATCAAAGCATCAATAAAATCTTTGAAAGCCAAACAGAAGTCTTGAGAGGGTTAAATTAAAGACATCCATACAGGAATCAGATAAATGTTTCCAAGAAACCAGAAAAAACATATGTGCACAGAATTGAAAGGGTTCAAAATAAAATAAAATCATTGGAAAACACACTGAAGTCATGAGAGGGTTAAATTAAAGATATTCATACAGGAATCAGATCAATTTTTTTCCAAGGAACCACAAAAACATGTATGTGCACAGTATTGAAAGCGTTTGATCATGGCATAAATACATTTTTTGGAACCCACATTGCAGTCTTGAGAGGGTTGAATTAAAGATATGCATACAGGAATCAGATAAATGTGTCCAAGAAACCAGAAAAAAAAACATGTGAACAGCAATGAAAGGGTTCATCATGAAATAAAATCTTTGGGAAAACACGCTGAAGTGATGAGAGAGTTAAATTAAAGATATTCATACAGGAATCAGATCATATACAGCATTGAAAGGATTTGTTCATGGCATCAATAAAATCTTTGGAACCCACATTGCAATCTTGAGAGGGTTAAATTAAAGACATGCATACAGGAATCAGATAAATGTTTCCAGCATTGAAAGGGTTCAACATGAAATAAAATCTTTGGAAAACACACTGAAGTCTCAATTTTCTGAACAATTTCCTGATTAGAATAACAGATTACAATGTGCCTGGCAGCAATTTGTTATTTTAAGAACAATATGTTATTCTAGATGTCAGTCAAGGTTCTCAGTGAATGAACATTTTTATCCAGGATAAACTACTGCAACTAGAGATGGTCTGTTGCCCGGTATACCCCCACCATGGCATACCGCCCAGTGTGGGTGACTGAAAAAGGTTTGAAGTAAAAAAAAAAATCCAATATGGCCTCCAGTCGGCAATCCTGAATCCGATCTGGAAAAACTTTATGTCACGCACTGCTCATCATGTCAATCAATTTATATGGAGTTTCATGAAAATGTAGCAAAAACTGTAGAAGTAGTTTGCTTCATAAGTATTTTGCAAACTCCAATATGGCCACCAGACGGCCACCTTGAATCCGATCTGGAAAAACATTATGTCACGCACTTCCCCTCATCATGTTGATCATTTTTGTGAAGTTTCATGAAAATGCAACTAAAACTGTAGAAGAAGTTCGCTCCACAAGTATTTTGTAAAATCCAATATTGATGCCAGTCGGCCAGCTTGAATCTGATCAGGAAAAAGATAATGTCATGCACTGCTCCTCATCATGTTGATCATTTTTGTGAAGTTTCCTGAAAATGTGGCTAAAACTGCGGAAGTAGTTCGCTCCACATGTTAACATGTGCAACCGACCGACAACGAGGACAGACTGACTGATGGGCAATTTGACTCCTATATACCCCTAAACTCCGTTTTTTTTTTTTGGGGGGGGGGGGGGGGGGGGGGCATAAAAATGCTGACTCATCATTTTTTCAATATCCTCTACTGGGCACCCGATTGAACTGGTGGCAATTTTTTTTAACAAATCCCTTCTACCAGTCCTAAGGATGCTTCATACCAGATAACAGTTCTCTGTTCCTTGTGGTTTGGGATTTTTTTGTTTTTAGCCCCTGGGGTTGTGACAAGGCTGTGAACATTTTTCTTTGGGAGGGGGGGGGGGGCATCAATCAATTACTTAGGACCCACTTATACTACATGCCAAATTTGGTTGAAATTGGCCCACCGGTTCTTGAAATAGAAATTTTGGGCAAAGCCCAAAATGGATATGCCCCCACAGAGAGTCCAAACATTGATCTATCAACTTCCCTTTAACAAACTTTAATCTTCTACATCAAAGGATGTTCCTTACCATATATCAAGGCATTCCCTCTGGTGGTTCATGCGAAGAAGATTTTTAATGTTTTTGGGGCATAAACCAGAGCCCGAATATGGCAGATGCTTCATTTAAACAAAAATAGAAAGGGTATACTCCACAGATGGTCTATGCAATATCTGTTTGAATTTGGTCTAGTTGTTGTGAAGAATATGTCAAGTTTGCAAAAAGTTAACGGATGCTGGACGCCAGATAAAAGTGATGGCAATAGCTCCCACTGACTTGCAGTCAGGGGAGCTAAAAAGTGTTGTACACTAAACTTGCACAAATGACATTTTCAAGACAGTTGGCCAAGATTTAGGTCTTTCAGTATCAATACACGTTACTCAACACGATATTCATTAATATTCATGACCTGTCAACAACAAAGGTGATGCATTGTAAAATGTTCATCATCTAGTTATCAAATGTGGTTTCCTTTGCTGAATTGGAACTTGCCACTTGCTCCACATTTATACTGTCCAATATATTTATTTCTACAGGTAATTTTAAAAGTTTGAACTCCAAAATCGGTATCAAATTCACAGCTGAAGTACAATGGAAATTTAGGGCTACAATGAATTAAATGAGCAACTTTCAATCGATAAAATTTTTAGGGTTGGCATAATATTTTAGGATTGGCAGGGTTACCCTAAACACAGGTTTTTTGGAGTTTTTTGTTATAACATACACCCTCTGCAATTTTTTTGCCAATGATGCGCATTGCTACAATGGCATTTTCCTCAACATTGCGGATTGCTGAGGGTGAATTGTCTGCACTGAACTGTTGCTGTAAATCTTGGAGGCAGAAAGTGGGGTGCCCACTAGTTGACTTGAACTCGACTTTTGGGTGATAACTAATCGACTCCAGAATCCCAGAGTTGTTTCAACACTACTTAGGTCCGACCTTGAACATCCATATATCTACACAGTATACTTTTGGTTGCCATGTGAATCTTTCAGAAACAAGTGATGGACCCATCTACCCGTACTTGAGGTTCTGTAATATGAAATAGTCTGTCCAGTATGCATACTGATAATGGGTTCAAGTGGGAGAGAGACACCATGAGTAAGGCAGTCATAGTATCGTAAGAATCAGGGTTCTTACATGCAAGGACCAAAAAAATTCAAGGACTTTTCAAGGACATATCAGCATTTTCCAAGGATGTTTTTTTGTACATTTGGAATATAATCATTTTTAGAAGCCTTACCTACTTTAACCCTTTACCTAACATGAAAAGCAGACGACACTTGCAAAACAATTCTTGAGTAACTAATTTTTTGTCTCAAAAACATAGGTTATGACTCCCTCATTGGAACAAGCTCAATGAGCTCGTTCCAATGAGGGGTCATAACCTATGTTATTGAGACAGAAATTAAAAAAATGTTTGAAATTAATTGGCCATTTCTGAGAATAGCTCTGGCCAGTTTTGGCCATTACAATAGGGTAAAGGGTTAAAAATGTCTTCTACCTCATCCTTTGAAATTCCAGAAACACGGTAATTCCAAAAGGTTCTGTAACAGAATTATGGTGCTTAAAGAATGACACCCAGTTAAATAATGCCCGAATTTTAATTCCTCATTTATCGCAATATCCATTATTTATGTTCATTTTTTTAGTTTTTTAACAAAAAAACAGTGCAAAAGAGATGTTTCAATTGCCCACTATTACACAGGTAAAAATGAAATAGGGCAAAATTCAAGTACTTTCAAGGAATCTGATGGATTTTCAAGCACTTTTCAAGAACATTTTCTAAATTTTCAAAATTCAAGGAGTAAGATTGAAATTCAAGGACATTTCTAGGATGTGCACACCCTGAATATGGATTCGATTTTGGACCTGTTAGTTGATTCGAGATCGGATTCGAGTGAAAAATCTTGATTTGCCAGGTCCTAAATACAAGTTTACAATTCTTGACATGTATTTCAAACCAACAATACATGCACCTGGCACTCATCCTTAGGAACCTCTCTGAGGATCAGATATAGGTGCAGACATTTTTATTTCAGTGAATTAAAAAAAATACATTTCAAGCAATAAATATTGACATACACCACTGTTCCCAAGCATATATTTTGTTTAAAATAAGCAAAGCAGTTACCGAAGGCGACACAAAGCAGATGATTTGGTAATAAAGAGAGCATGCGGCAGCCAAAAAGACTATGCAAAAGTGACTGAAAAGTTAAAAAATTTATAGTAATTTATATATTTTTTATACTTACCAATGACCCAGACATAGCTGGTGCTAACTCTTAAAATATAGGGCCAAACACAAATTTTGCCCCCCAATCCCCAAAATTTGCATCTAAAACTAAAGAAAACATGTCCTGAGAGGCCCTCCACACTTCGCCCCTACTGCGCATGCGCAGTGTCAAGGACGTTCCGAAATTGGCGCCATTTATCATTCTAATAACCAGTGCCTGGTAAGCGCTATGTACTCAGCGGGGAGGCAAGAGTTCCCAACTCCTGGGAGGGCCATCCCCGTCTGGGTCATTGGTAAGTATAAAAAATATATAAATTACTATAAATTTTTTAACATTTTTATACTGTACCAATGACCCAGACATAGCTGAATAGTAAAAAGGCTGGAGGGCCAAGGACATAGAGCAAAATGGAATACGCTCAATAAAATAAAATAGAGTCATCCCCTGTAGGGAAAAGAAGTAATAGGCCTTACATGTATCTTTCTTATTTATGATAAATTAGAAAGATACAACACCTTCCAAAAATTGAGCTTCATACATCCATGTACTCTATTAATATCCAATAATCCTTATACTAATAATTTTTAAAGTAAGCCAATAATAAAGTAAGTCTAGAGAATAGAGACTCTTATACTCCTAAAAGTGTGTGAGAATTGCATAATCATGTCCGTTGACATATGCAATATTCAAAAGCTATACTTTAAAAACTAAGACTTGAATGAATTTTATAAACTTAAACTTCTCACTAAACAACCATCCCAATAACAGCTCAGAATTACTAACTCCGGAGGAGGTATCCCCTTGTTTTCATAGTAAAAACAGGTGACCCAAGGGAACACCCTCCCCCCCCCCTTTTTCTTGCCCTGGGTCAAATAGCCCAGAGCGAAGAGGGCAGCCGAACGGAGACACTGCCGAAACAGACAGCCTACCTAGCTATAGTAGCAACTGTTAAGTGAATGACATTCTGAGCAGTAGATAATAGACCTAACAATAGAGGCCTCCAGAAATGGACTCGATATTTCTGAGATAAAATTCATGAATGGATGGCTGAGCGCAATGAGCAGCCTTCAAAAATCTATAATAGAACACTATTAATGTAAGCCCAAGAAGTAGAAGAACTCTTACTTCATGAGCCGAAATCTTAAGCACAACTGCTAAGCCAATGATATACCATAAGCAGTACGCTAGATAATAGAATCCATTAACAATAAAATGGAGCGTAACGTCCTTCTACTAGACATCAAAGACAGAAGAAGCTTACGCCCTTGTAATAAACAGATATCTGTTTATAAATACATAAACTGTACCCGGAAAGAGTAAAGGCCTATGCCCATACGAAGACGGAAGGACCTTAAAATAATAGGTTCCGGATAATAGGAGCCTAACTCTTATGCAACAATCCAACCTAAATAGTAACGGAAGTATTGATTCCGAAACTATGAAAGTGAAAATCATCCATCGATAGTGCATGAAACTCACTGACTCTACAGTAAAAGAGAAACCAACATAATTACTGTCTAAAAGGTCAGAATTTGAAAACTACTGTTTCCAGAGGCTCAAATGATTACTTAGCTAAATAAGAACCTGAAGTTAAAATCCGTATAGGAATTTAATCTAAAGATTCTAAGTCTATTTATCAAAAAGTTACTAACTGACTTAGATAAAGAGACAAAAGACTCAATTGTAAACTATCGTAGAGTGCATAGGTATGAGGTAACATAAACCTATAACCTAAATAACAACAGGCTGCAGTAGATCTTGTGAAACAAGTATACTAAAAAATAGCAATGAGTAGTATGGAGGGATCAACCATATGAACATAATGATCCCTACACCACGACGGAAGAGCCTCCACTTTAGTCGCATAGAATAGCGAAGAAGAGGATCTCCTATAGTAAGAAATCGCGTCCAAAGCTCGTCCAGTACAGTGCTTACAATGCAATACGGACCACACAACGGAATACATGAAGGTTGCGACCTTGCTGGTTGTGATAAAGATGACACGATTTACCCAGTGAAAAAAGATCCTCACATAGAGGAAGATTTCACGTTAAGATCCACAGTAGACAAGAGAGTAAATTACTCATGATCTCTGTGAAGATAGAGATGCTATCAACAGAAATGTATTGTGGTTGTTTATCTTAGCAATACCTGCTAAAAACAACAGCGCCGGAGGATACGCGTATCCTATCATTCTGTCCTATAGATCAATAGAGCGTTAACAGTATTAGCTCAGAGATCTGGACAAGCCAACACATACGTCTGCAATTGATTAGCCAGCTGTGTCATAAATAAAACATCATTGGGCGCTCCCATAGATAGCAAATCTGACTGAATACTTGTTTGTTGAGAGTCCATTCTGACAGCAACAAGCGACCCGTAAGAGAACGGGAGTGCGATAAAACAATCAGACGACCCAGAATATGACGGACCAAAACTGAACTTGGTGTACTATAACCAACAAACGGATTCTTTCCATTAAATTGAATAACGGAAACGAAAGAGTGCCTCCCTGGTTCCGGAGATACGCCACTACTGTCGAATTAAAGGACAGGAATTTGGGCATGCGTTTCTGAATAATGTTCATGCAATGACATAAAGCAAGCCTAAAAAACATTATTCCGCGGAAGTTAACTGATAGCTAAAAGACTGCGGAACCCAAAGACCCTGGCACTTCGAATCCGTAGGGATCAGTATATATCCCAATCTGTTTGACTGGCAACCGTCATAACAGCCACACTCGGGTCCGGCAACTGCGGCGGCACTCTCTGAGTCAACCACCGAATGTTTGCCCCAGTCTGAATCTCTTGTAACACTAGATAGACAAGAGAATGTATAAATCAAGCAATTCATGGATTGCCGGAAAGTTGCCGTCGAAGAGAAGCTCCTCCGAGAACGAAGCGACTCTGAGAGAGTTCTTAACCTACTATCCACACGTGGATGTAGCTAGGGCTGCCTCACGTCTAACCAACTCCAATCAGCCACTGAAGGGCGGAGTTATACGTGAACAAACTATTGCCCTCAAAAGAAATTACATTGAGAATAATATCCCGTAAATCTTTTCTTGAAGACGTAATGATAACGCCTCAGTAAGGCGGATTACGTATAATAAAGCGTCTAAGTTAAGTCTAATATACATAATGTCGTTCCCAACATTGAAATTGGAAAAGACATAAACGGTGAAAAAGAATATATGCAGTCTTTAATCACACCGTCTAGACGCATATGAACTCTCGGTATGCCCTGCTCTGCCAAAATAAACTATATGTAAAAAAAGATAAAATGGCAGAAATGAGCCACGCGGACAAGAAACTAAACTATCATGCTTAGTAGCCGTCTTGTATATATATATAAATATATAGCGTCGAAAAATAAAACACATGTTGTAATGACAATATTGGACTGCGTCGGTAAGTCAGGGACAAAGTCCCTGTACCGATCGAAAAATCCGAGTCCAATGACGCTATAAGTCTCTTATCCAAGATCGCAGCAATGAAGTCCGAAAAATAATCACTGGAAGAAATGCCAGAAGATATGAAAGGCATCTTCCGATACTACTAAAGGGAAAACTCGAAATCTTTCGAATCCCTTTCGCCATCCTGTCGGACCCTATAAAGCGTTCGGTCGTCCGTAGCTTGATGCAACCGCGGACCGCACCGACCCAGCGCCGTCGGATAATTGCTGATTCGACCGAGAAACCGTCAATTGCTGGGATGCTGCGAAACAACTGTGCTAACTCGGATAGCACGTCCGTCACTGAGGCCTGAGGAGCAGCGGTCTTACGATGCATTGCCGCAGGAAGCTCCGAGATCGTTACCCCGTGCATACTTCCAATATGCGAGCGAACGGAGTGTATAGGCCTCGTGTCCCTTGGCTACCGGATGGCGCGACCTATTCGCTGTGGAATCACTGAATGCCGAAACTGATCGGATACTCGAGGTCACGTAGCCAATGTGCGGTCGTGTGCCCTGCTGTGAGGATGAGGAAGCATTAAAGACAGTCTCTCGGACTGTCAATATAACGGAGCGTCCCGAGCAACGGACATATGCTCCGAATGTAAAATATCTGAACCACAACATGCGGTCCCCTATGTTGTTGGCTTCCTCCGATCTGTCCTCAATCTGCCGTCACTGGGTGAGTACTAAAGTAATTAAAGTGCTCGCATCACCCAAATCTCCTTCCTAGACCGCAACGGACGAACCCGGCAGCCGAACCATTCGATGAATGTACGCTACACCGGGTGAGCTAGCGAATGTCACTCCGTAAGCGATAGACATATTCCATGAGCACTTATTGCCGCTAACTCTTCATTAACTATGACGACAGAGGCACACTTTTGAAAGACATCTCCATAACTCTTCGAACAAGAAACCAGAAATGCTTGGATAGCAAGCATAAAATAATAATATATATAGCGTCGTTCAATAATTCGAAAGTTTGTGTGACATTATTGGACTATGTCGGAACTGAGGGACGATGTCCCTGAACCGAACCAAAAATTTCTAAGTCCACCGACGCTATCAGTTTCTTATCCGGCATCGCAGCATATGTTGTTCCGAAAGGGAAAGCTTGAAATCCACCGAATCCCTTTCGGTATCCCGTCGGACCGGATGAAACTTTCGGACGTCCGTACCCGCTTCCGCGGAGCGTCCCGACCCAGCATCGTCGGATAAAATATATGCGACAGATTCAGTTGATGCTGGGATGCTGCGATAAACTGTGCTATTAAGGAAAGCACGTCCGTTCCCGAGGCCTGTGCAGTAGCGGACTTACGATGCATTGCCGCTGGAAGCTCCGTGTACGTTGACTCCCGCATACTTCCTATGCGAACGTCCGGAGTCTGCAGGCCTCGAGTCCCCGGCTACCGACCCAGCGCTGTCGGATAATTCTCGATCCGACACCGTTTCTGTCGGCTGCTGGGATGCTGCGATAAGCTGTGCTATGTGCACAAGAATGTCCGGCGTCGAGACCTGCGGAGGCGCAGTCTATCGCTGCTTCGCCGAGGGCAGCTCCGCATCAGATGGCTCCCGCATACTTTTCCTATGCGAACGTCCGGAGTCCATCGGTCTCGAATCCCTGGCTGCCGGATGGTGTGACCTGGTCGCCGAAGAATCCTTGATCGGCGAAGCTGGTAATATATCGGCGGTCACGCAGCCAAGGTGCAGTCGTGTGCGCTGACGAGAAGAGGAAGCCTTAGCAGTCTCAGCGGACTGCCTATACAACGGAGCGTCCCGAGCGACGGACGTATGCTCCGCTAACGACACATTTGTACCACAACATCTGGGGCCAGATGTTGTTGAACGAGAGAGGGGCCTCTCTCGCTTGCCGTCCGGAAGGACCGGAACGAGCTATGAACCGGACTAAAAGGCTTCCTCCGTTCTCCCTCCGATCCGCCGTCACTGGGTGTGCATTAAGTTAATTTTATAGTGCTCGCATCACCCCAAAATTCCTTCTAGACCGCAACGGACGAACCCGGCTGCCGAACCATTCGGTGAATGGACGCTACACCGGGCGAGCTAGCGGACGTCAAAGGCCGTCGAACCTACTAGGGTCCTCTTAGGCAATTGGCGTATTACATGAGCACTTTTCCGCTAGCCCTTCATTAATTGTGACGACGGAGGCACACTGTTGGAAGACATCACAGATACATCACCCTAATCTTGATCGTCTGAAATAGAAATTGATAAAGTAGAGTGACCCTGCGGGGAAAGGACCGGAGTGTCCAAATCCCCAACAACATACCGTGACATACGCTTCCCATATTGTCATCGAAATCATATGATACAGAACCGGAGTTAATGCGAGTACACTGACCACATATAGAATGATAATAAGGTCAGAGGAAGACTTCCTCTTAAAACAATAGATCAATATCCTTTCAATGTGAAAAGAAAACAAGTCCTGGTACTCGCACTAACCCCTGGCAATCAAAATACATAATAATAATATGATCCATTAATATAGAAAAAATAATTGAAATCAAATTATATTTTGAAAAAATATTTTTTCAGAACAGCCCAAGTTTCTGAAAAGTAACGTTGAGCCCCAATGGATCCCAAGCCTAAGTGTGGACAAAAATTTTAAAAATATTTTAAACAATTTATTCAACACTTACGAACAATAATAATGTATCTAGTTATGATTGAAATAACATAAAGATATTATTATTTAGAAATCCCCCCCTCACACAGAGGGCTGTTGTAAATGTAAACAATGAGTGTAAAAACACTAAAATAAGACTCCAGGCACCCAGGCCCGAAATCAGTTACCAAAAATACACCATCTGATGCAAAACAGAGACTTCCAGGGAAGAAACTGCAGAACATCAGATGGTAGATGCAGAACACAACGCCTAACCACCCGTAGGTGAAGACGTAAACATGGGGAAAGAACAGAATTCATTCTGTTATTCAGCTAAACTCCCAAGAAATTTTAGTAATAATAATTACAGAAATTATGCCAAAAGCATGGGAGAATAGCAAGGGGGAACTTAAAGGACAGGGAGAGAGGAAAAACACTTGTAAAAACAGTGTAACTAAATAATCAGAATGACAACAAAATGGCTGCTGCCTTGAAAATAGGTAACTTAACATAATTTCATTAAAAAATTTTAAGTTACAGCCCTGATAATATTCTGTCACACATTCTTTTCCTCTCCTCCTTTTCTATCCTCCTTAGAATCACCATTTCACTAATATTTATGTGTCTGGCATCATTTAAACTGAGATTTAAAAGCACAAAGATCAGTCAGATGTTAACTGATGAAGGGCCAAACTTAGAATGATAAATGGCGCCAATTTCGGAACGTCCTTGACACTGCGCATGCGCAGTAGGGGCAAAGTGTGGAGGGCCTCTCAGGACATGTTTTCTTTAGTTTTAGATGCAAATTTTGGGGATTGGGGGGCAAAATTTGTGTTTGGCCCTATATTTTAAGAGTTAGCACCAGCTATGTCTGGGTCATTGGTACAGTATAAAAATATACTTTTTCAAGAACTTTCCATAACTTCTTCCAGTGAAATCTAAATTTCAGGCACTTTTAAAGGCACAGAATTGAATTTCAGTTTTAAAATTCAAGCACTTTTAATGCTTTTCAAGGACCCATACAGAACATTTAGTCACAACACAAACAAATCATAACCAGACATGTTAACCCTGTGAACTTGTAAGACCGATTTTTTGGTCCAAGGCATTATTTCGTCCCATTTTTTGTCTTATTATAAGAGGTCTATAGACGAGGCATTAATGATAAAATATTAACTGCAGTCAGACGGCGTCAGACTGCAGTTATTATTTTATCCTCCCCATATATTGATGTTAGACTGACCTATCTCACTGTAAGTGTACACAAAGGCAATACAATTCCAGGAAATGAGGGTTCAAAGGGTAAACAGCAGGAAAAAAGTTTTTCAGGGAACTTGAGGTTGATTTTCAAGATAATCGAATGGATTTCAGGCAAAAGTTTGCACGAGAACAATACATAAGATGGAGTAGCAAATTTCAGCTTTTGGACCCCCACTGGCTCTTGGTTACACCCAGTGGTTCAGGAATTATAAATTTGCTGATGCTTTTTAAGCCACATTAAAAAATTGTGAATAACTGTTGGTTTGAAAATCCCCACCTTCCCTTTTCTTCAAGAATCCCAAACCCACCCACTACCTCATGGCCACCTGCAATGGCCTTTTGACCAAAGTACACTAGGCAAATCATTCTAATATTCTGAAATGGGCAACAAAGTGTAATTCCATTTTTCATGACTCACAAAAATGCGATTCAATTTTTTTCTCTTTCTTTTTGTTGGCGTTGTTTTTTTTAAATGCACTGATTTCAGAGAGGGAATGTTTTTTTCCTGATATATTTCTCATCATCGATGATACATCAATTTTTTTTGGATGCATTTCAATTCCGCTTGCAACTTTAATTCCTCAACAATGAATCGGCACAGCAGAAAAGAACCAATGTAGTCGACCATTGTGTATTGATTTTCAGCTGTAAATTTTCGGCATATCATGGATACAAAGTTAATTTCAGTGTGATCCCATTTTAAACTGTTTTCTTCTGCTTAAACGCATGGATGGATTAAAGATAGATTGTACAACTGAATGAAAAAACAGTCAATATTTGAACTAAATAGATATTCATTCTTCAGTTCACTTTTATATATTTTACTCATGAGGAAACACTACTGAAGGGGATTTCTAGAGATGATGCGTTTAAGTCACCTATTATTGATCTGGTACAGTGGAGCCCACTTAATTGGATAACTCTTAATTGTATGTCCCTGTTAATTGATAATTGAATATAATTTTCAAACACAAAACCATTTACCATACCTTCAGTACAAATTTGATCTGTTAATTGCATATGGCTTGTAGAGTAAACTCCTATTAATTGTATATAAATTTTTGTAATATGTCAACTGTGACAACCAAATTCCCCTTATTTATCAACCTTTTTGGCCTCACTACATCCAATACAGACATTTATTCTATTATATCTTGCTTGACAAAGCTCTATGAGCTCTGTCAAACAAGATATAATAGAATAAATGCTCAGTTTCCTCCAGAATACAGGAAACTGACCAAATCCCTGTTAATTGTATACTCCTGTTAATTGAATAATTTTCACTGGCAAAATTGATATTCAATTAAGGGGATTCTACTGTACTTGTAAATTCAACCACGAAGCTCAGACTGAAATGAACAAGGTCACCACCACCTGTGGGCTATGTCCTCTAACAGCAAGTTCTTACATTGGATATATTTCCAGACAACAAATTTTCAAAGTCGAAAAAATGGAAAAGTGAAATAACTCAGCCAAAACTGGTTGAACCCAAATTTGAATTTGACCTGCTTATTCATGAGACAAACCTATCTACAAAATTTGGTGTGATTCAATAACTCAAACTAAAGTTATCAGCCAGACATCCAATTTTCAGTCAATAAAATGGAAAAAGGGCTATAACCAGACCTGTTAACCTCTGGAGATGACCGTCAGTGAGATTTTGATGAGCTCTTGGTGAGATTTTGATGCTTGTCAGTGAGATTTCAGACAGCACATCAATAATTTCCATGTTACACCCTCCCCCCCCCCCCCCCCCCACCCAGCACAAGACACTCCACCCTAATGTTTTTTATTTGAACAATTTGTCTTTTCAAAAGCCAAAACATAGAAATATAGAGCAAAACAGAAATATGGATATGGCCATGTGCCAATATCTGAGCTTGTTCCAATGACATTCATATTTCAGTGGTTTTGTACTTGTCGGTTGTTTGTGGTAATTCGACCTTCCAAAGCTCAGCGCAAACCCCCCTCCCCACCCCCACCCCCCCCCAACCACGCTGGTTATTCACATCAAGTAATTGGTCATTTCTGAAGGGGGTTTGGAATGGAGGTGATCATTTTTCAGAGAAACGTGAAAATTATGCCACAGCCACAGGACGAAACGTCTTGGGGATTTGTTGTTGTTGTCCATTTATCACTTCCAATTCGCGGATAAAAAAAACCTCCAAGTGCCGTAAATTACCAACTTTTTAGAGATTTTTTTCGCCAAAAACAGAATTTCTTTCACAGCCTGCCCTAGAAAATCGCGAATCGGAATTTTTTCCCAACATACTGAAAATTAGCGCAATTCATTTGAATGAGCCCTTCATCTACAAAATATAATTATCTGAAATCCGAAATGCACAATAAATTTGTGTGTATTTTTGCCCAGTTTTGAGTGTACATAATTAATAGTATGGGATTTATTTTTTGATGTGACTGCTACTCTTATATCAAGCAAAGGTGTGTGTTTAATATATAATCAATTTCAGCAATTATCCTGCATCTCAAGTTCATTAATTTCGACTGTGAAATGTGTTGCAATAATCACAGAACGGCCATTGATAAAAATCAGAATTGGTTATCAGTTCTGACGTAACTGGTGACGTTTCACACAAACTTAATGACCTTGCCAATGAGAGTAGAGCACCTGCTTTTGTATTTGTAAACAAAAGCTGGTGGATTCAGTGATGCCGTGATGGATTACCGGTACTGAATAACTAATTTTGAAAAGTATCAAAGCAGGAGAAAATAGGATGTTGCCGTGAGTGCAGGAGATTGGGTACCAAACCGGGAGTCTCCCGGCGAAAGCGGGAGAGTTAACAGGTCTGGCTATAACTCATTCAAAATTGGTTGGACCAAACCCAAATTTGAACTTGACCTGTGTATTCTTGAGACAAAATTTGGTGTTGATTCAATGACTCAAACTGAAGTTATCAGCCAGACACCAAAATTCCAAAGTTGTGAAATTGGATGGAAAAGCTGTGAAAAAGGGGCATAACTCCAACAGAAATTATCGGATCCAGCCGATGTTAGGAATTTGCCTAATCATTGGGGTAAGAGATATATACACCAAATTTGGGTTTGATTCAATGACCCAAACGTTAATTATCACTCCGGATGGACAGACAGATGGACGCACACATAGACGCAGCTGATTACAATTGTTCTCTAACAAAATGTCTTTGTCGGGGGACAATAAAACAAACAAGAAGCCCCAGGGGGCCTTAAGGCGCTCACCTGACATGGTAGTCTAAATATCAAACCAGGGACTTGACTTGAATAAGCTGCATATGTCCCTCCTAAGAAAAGCATATACCAACTAGACGAAGCTATTGTGCCCACACAATACACAGGATTTTCCTTCTATTTTTAGTTCCTGCACTTGCACATCCCAATATTGAGATAAACACATAAAAAACAGATTTTTTTTTATTTTTGTTCGGAAATTTTCGAAGTCCCAAACAAAATTTTTTCAGACTCAAATTTTTTTTTCTTCTTAAAATGGACCAAAACGCATAAAAAAAACCAAAGAACTAATTTCCGGATTTTGGTCCAAAATTCTCTAAGTCCCACCCAGCCCCCCAAATTTTCAGTGTAAAAAAAAAAATATTTTTTTTTGTCTTAAAATTGACCAAAATGCATAAAAAACAAAAAAAACTCATTTCCGGATTTTGGTCCAAATTTCTAAATGCGGGCCAGAACCCCAAATTTTCAGCCCAAATATGAACCCAGGGATTTGGCATGAACAAACTTGAATCTCACCTCCCTAAGCATGCTGCATACCAAATATCAAAAGATTCCTACTGGTAGACCTGAAGAAGAAGATTTTTAAAGAATATTCTTTATACTGCACTAATTTAAACATCTGGGCTCCCAGAGAGCACCCCAAATATGGACCCAGGGAATTGATTTCAATAAACAAGTGAAACAATCTTCCAAAGATGTTATATGTGAAATTTGAAAGCTTTTGGAGCAGTGGTTCAGGAGAAAAGTAGTCTTAAATGTTTTTCCCATTACCCTGTGTTAAAAATAGGCCGATGAAATCGTCAGATGTGTACCAATACGCGCAACTAGTAGAAAGCTGTATGATGGATGCTGACATTATGTACACCATACAAAGTATGGGTACATATATAAAGGGTTAATATCTCCGGATCAAATTATCAGATTTACATAGAAAAACTATACAGCACAGCACATCAGTCACCTGAATAAATATATAAAGAAACATGACAATCGGATTGATCTTTTTTGAGTTATCTCATGCCAAAGGGATTGGAGGAATTTTCAATTTGAAGGATAAAGGGTTAACATCTCCGGATCAAATTATCAGATTAACACCAAAAACTATACAGCTCAGCACATCAGTAACCTGAACACAATTATAAAGTAACTTAACAATCCAAGCAATATTTTTCAAGTTATCGAATGCCAAAGGGATTGGAGGAATTTTCAATTTGAAGGCTAAAGGGTTAATATCTCAGGATCAAAATAACAGATTTACACGAAAAACTATACAGCTCGGCACATCAATAACCTGAACACAAATATAAAGTAACTTGACAATCCAAGTAATATTTTTCAAGTTATCGAATGCCAAAGGGATTGGAGGAATTTTCAATTTGAAGGCTAAAGGGTTAATATCTCAGGATCAAAATAACAGATTTACACCAAAAACTATACAGCTCGGCACATCAATAACCTGAACACAAATATAAAGTAACTAGACAATCCAAGCAATATTTTTCAAGTTATCGAATGCCAAAGGGATTGGAGGAATTTTCAATTTGATGGATAAAGGGTTAATATCTCAGGATCAAATTATCCGATTTACACCAATAAACAGCTGCGCCACGAGCGCATGATAAGCCCGTTATTAATTACAAGAGGGAACCACACAATATCAGTATACATGTGTACTTGTCAGGTTACATATACTTGCCACCAAAGAATCATGAAAATTGCTCAAAGTCAAACATGTGGAAAATTGCCTATATTTTGATGAATAAAGTCCCATAACTCTGGAATGACAAATCGGACAGCGACACAAATCGAAAGGGAGATTCCTTCTATCAACATATACTTGCAACCAAAAAATCATGAAAATTGCTCTAAGCATTTTCAAGTTATTGTTCGACATGTGAAAAATAAAGTCCCATAACTCTGGAATGACTAATCGAGCGGCGACAAGGGAGCTTCCTTCCATCAACATTAACCACCTACAAAAAATCGTGAAAATCTCTCGAAGCGTTCTCGAGTTATCGTACGACGTGTAACAAATCGCCAATTTTCTAAGTAATAAAGTCCCATAACTCTGGAATGACTCATCGAACGGCAACACTAAACAAAAGGGAGCTTCCCTCCATCGATATACACCACCTACCCAAAAATCACGAAAATCTCTCAAAGCGTTCTTGAGTTATCGAACGACATATGACCGGACGGACAGACGGATGGACAGACGGACAGCGGTATACCATAATACGACCCGTTTTTTCAAAACGGGCATATAAAAACTATACAGCTCAGCACATCAGTAACCTGAACACAAATATAAAGTAACTTGACAATCCAAGCAATATTTTTCAAGTTATCGAATGCCAAAGAAATGGATACGGACACCGGATGGACGGACAGATGGACGGACGGACAGACAGGACAGACAAAGGATGGACGAACGACGGATGGTCACCCCGGATGCCGGCATTATGTGTACCATACATAGTATGGGTACACATAAAAAATGCTGACTCAGCACTTTTTCAAAGTAAAAAAAAAATACCCCATGATAAAACCGATAGCAATTTTTTTTTTACCATTCCATTCTGTTGGTCCTAAGGAAGCTTCACACCAAATAAGAATTCTCAGTGCCGTGTAGTTTTGGAGATATGGGCATTTTAATTTTTTTCTATTTTTAGCTCCTGCGGTTCCCATGGGGCGATGGAAAAAAATGTTTGGGCATAAATTATGTACTTATGACCCAGTAAGCCCTCATATCAAATTTGGTTCAAATCTGCCTCTCGGTTTGGAAAGTTAAAAAATTTATAGTAATTTATATATTTTTTATACTTACCAATGACCCAGACTTGGCTGGTGCTAACTCTTAAATTCTAGGGCCAAACACAAATTTTACCCCCCAATCCCCAAAATTTGCATCTAAAACCGAAAATTACATGTCCTATGTGGTCCTCCATACCTTTCCTCCACTGCGTATGCGCAGTGTCAAGGTGGTCCCGAAATTGGCGCCAAAAGTCATTCTTACAAGCAGTGCCTGGAAAAGCATTATGTACTCAGCGGGGAGGTATGATTTCCCAACTCATGGGAGGGCCATCCCCGTCTGGGTCATTGGTAAGTATAAAAAATATATAAATTACTATAAATTTTTTCACATTTTTATACTGTACCAATGACCCAGACTTAGCTGAATAGTAAAAAGGTTGGAGGACCTAGGACATGAAGCAATCCAATAACTCAACTATATATATACAGAATTATCCCCTCACGAAGAAAGGAGAAATAGGCTTTACATGTATCTTTCTATTCTGCATCAAAACGAGAAAGACACAACACCATTCTGTACTTGAACATAATAACATCACTGATGTCTATTAACCTCCAGTATAATCCATTATGGTAATTATTTTTAAAGGAAAGCCGATAAATTAAGTAGTCCAGATAAATGAGACTCTTAAGTTCATTAAAAGTGACCGATAATTGTATATTAACGTCTGCATGATATGTGACATATACAAATACTACACACCGAGGTACACTTAAAAATATTACATGGATGAGTAAAAAGATTATCTTTACACTTTAAAAATCATCCCGGTACCGACTAGAATTACTGACTCTAGGGGAGGTATTCCCTTCCTTTTCACTAAATAGCAGGTGACCTAAGGGAACACCCACCCCCCTCCCCCCCTTCCCCTTGCCCTGGGTCAAATACCCCAGAGCAAAGAGGGCAGCAGCACAGAGTCACTGCCGGAACCAAAAGCCTACACAACTATAGTTGCAACTGTTTAGTGGATGACATTCTGAGCAACAGATAACGAACCTAAACAATGCCGGTCTCTAGAAATAGACTCAATATTTCTGAGGTATAAATTCATGCAAGTGAAAGGCTAAAACCAATATGCAGCCGTCATTAGAACTGTAATAGCAACACTATTAGCATAAGCCTCTGAAATAGAAAGAACTCTTACTTAAAGAGCTAAAATCTTAATCGCAGACTGCTTGTGTTGGAGATATTATCATAAGCAGTACTGAAAGCTAATAGAATCCATCTAGCTATAGAATGGACCGAAATGTGGAGGAAGCTTCCACAGCATAAGCCACAACAGACACCTGAATAGATTAATGCACGGTCTTTGTGAAGACAGAGGTGCTACCTACAGAATTGCATTGAGATTATTTAACTTAAGCAATATTTGCTGAATCAACGGCGCTGGAGGATACCCATATCCTATTATCCCGTCTCACAAGATGGATAGAGCGTCAACTGCAAACGCTCGAGGATCCGAACATGTTGACACATACACTTGCAACTGATTGTTGAGATGCGTCGCAAAAAAGTCATCATTGGCCGCTCTCATAGGTAGCAAATCTGATATAAATACTCGTTGTTAAAAGTCCATTTGACTGCAACAAGCGGCCCTTTCGTGAAAGGGAGTCCGCTAATACGTTCAGACGACCCAGAATATGACGGACCGATAGGAGAACTTGATGTTCTAGTACCAACAGAAGGATTCATTCCGTTACAGTGAATAACAGAATGGAATGAGTACCTCCTTAGTTCCGAAAATACGCTTATACCGTCGAATTGTCGGACAGAATTGCCTGTGGGCATTCTGGATAACATTCATGCAATGATGTAACGCAAGCCAAAATAACATCAATTCCTGATGTTTATGTGCTTGATTAGGAACTACGGATCCCAAGGACCCTTAAAAACCGTTGAGCTCAATGTTGGGTCCCAACCTATTTAACTGGCATCCGTCAAAACTGTAAAACTCGGATCCGGCAATTGCAGTGGAAGTTATTTCCCTGAATAAACCACTGAATATCTGCCCAAGTCTGAATCTGTTTCACTTGACTTACAAAAGGATGTACGTAACAAGCGAAAGAATCTTCACCCTCCAACTCTGTTCTTTTTGAGTCAAAAAGATTTGGAGAGGACAAGTGCGTAACCGCCCCATTGGAATAAAATCCGCGGCAGCACCACACAACCCTATCAGTCTGATGAATTCTCTCACTGTAACTTTGTCTGAGTGAAGACAATAGCGAGAGTAACAACTGATTAATTTCGCTCTGGTTAACGGCAGACGAACGAGATTGTTGTGCGTCTCGAAGCTCATTCCCAAGTGGGTGAATGACTTGGACAGCACCAGATCCGACTTCTCGTTTATTATAAAACCGAGACGTCGGAGTAATAGAAGCAGATTCTGCACATCGTTCTGAAGCGTTAACTCGTTGCCGTACCCCTGAAGAATGTCGTCCAGGTAGGCTGACGTTACCGCAGACGAATGAGCTCGGAAATGTATCATTACCGAGTTCATTATTCGAGTGAAAGCCCAGGGCACTAGGTTCAAACCGAAGCACATCGCTCAGAACCGATATACAACTCCTAGGACTGCGAAGCGTAGACACTTTCTGAATGTCGGATGTACCATGACGTGAAAGTCCGCATCCCTGAGATCTATGCTTGTAGCATAGTCGTTCACCCGAATACTCGCTCTGACTGATCGAATTGTCTCCATATAGAACTTCGGAGCGACGATCAGCTTGTTTATCCAGCTCAGATCTATGACTGGATGGAACGAGCCGTCTGGTTTCGGAACCAGAAACAGATGGCTGTAGAAACCCGGTGATTCCTGGTCTTCTACGACCTCTACCACGTTCTTCTCCAGAAGAGACTGTACTTCAGATAGAAGAGCGTCTCTTTTCTGCGGATTTGACGGAAGCTGAGTCCATTTTGGACTTCGAGTTAATGGAGGCTTTCGTTTGAAGGATTTTCTTAGTCCTTCCAAAATTACCCCTCGAACCCAGGGGTCGTCCGTAATTGATGCCCAAATGTTTATAAAACTCGACAATCTTCCGCCTACCGGAACACGATAGAGGTTCATACCATCACCTCCTGGACCTGCGAGGCTTGCGGAAGGAGAAACTACGTCCTCCACGACCCGCACCTCGCCCCGTCGACATAGGGACGTCTAACCGGTTATCTCGGCCAGAATAACGTCCCCCACGTGAGTCGCTGCCTTGACAGTCTCTAGAATAAGACCTAGAGGACGCATAGGAACCTCTATAGGAACTTCTCTTGGGCGTACTTGTCCCAGAAGTGCCTGTCTTACTCTTTTCTGCTGTATCCGACTTTTTAGAAGCGGATTTGAATAGCAGAGAATCCGAAGCTTTCTTAGTTATCTGATCATAGATTGCTGAAAGCTTGCCGTTGAAGAGAAGCTCTCCGGAGACCGAAGCGACTCTGAGAGAGTTTTTCACCTTACCATCCACGCGCGTGGATGTAGCTAGGGCCGCGTCACGTCTAACCAACTCCAGGTTTGCCACTGAAAGGGCGGAGTTATACATGGAATAAGCTATTGCCCTTGAAAGAACTCTTAAGGAAGATAGTACATCCTGGAATTCTTTCCCTTCAAGGCGTAATGAAAACGCTTTAGTAAGGTGATCTGCATACGATAATGCGTCTAAGATAACTCTGTTAGACATTATTGTCGTTTCCTACATCACGGTTGAAATTGACATAGATGACGGTATAGAACATTCTAGATCTTCGGCCTGATCGTCTAGATGCAGAGGAACTCTCGGTATGCCCTGTCCATCCGTTTCGAAATTATTCCTTGAATTGATGAAAGGCAGATGTAGAGCATTCGCTGATAAGAAACCTGACTTGCTCATTTTGGTAGCAAGCTTATATATAGTGTCCTACAATAGTTCAAATGTTCTTGTGACATTATTGGACTGTGTCGGAAACTCAGGGACGATGTCCCTAAACCGATAAAATTATTCCGTGTCCAGTGACGCTAACAGTTTCTTATCCGGCATCGCAGCCTTTTGGTCCGGCAGAACAACTTCTGAAAGAAAATGCCGGATGATATCTACGGCAACTTTATGTTGTTCTGAAAGGGAAAAACCAATTCCTCGGTATCCCTTTGCCATCCTGTCGGACCACTTGAAATTCTCGGTCGTCCGTACCTGATGCTTCAGCGGAGCGTACCGACCCAGCGTCGTCGTATAAATCCTGATCCAACAGAGATTCTGTCATCTGCTGGGATGCTGCGATAATTTGTGCTATTTGTAATAGCACGTCCGTTACGGAGACCTGTGGAGCAGCGGTCTTACGTTACTTAGCCGCTGAAAGCTCCCTGGACATTAACTCCTGCATATTTCTTATGCGAACGTCTGGAGTCTATAGGCCTCGTATTCCTGACTACCGGATGGCGTGACCTGGTCGCCGTGAAATCCTTGGTCGGCGAGACTGGCTAGATAACAGTGGTCACGTAGTCAAGGTGAGGTCGTGTGCGCTGCCGTGAGGATGAGGAAGCCATTAGAGCAGTCTCTCCGGACTGTCTATATAACGGAGCGTCCCGAGCGGTGGACGTATGCTCCGAATGAGAAATATTTGTACCACAACATCTGTTCTCAGATGTTGTTGTACGAGAGAGGGACCTCTCTCACTCGCAGCTCGGGTGGACCTGGACGAGCTAGGAACCGGACTTAAAGGCTTCCTCCGTACCCTCCTCGTATCCATCGTCACTGGGTGTGCACGTAGTATATTTTATAGCGCTTGCATCACCCAAATCTCCTTCCTGGACTGCAACGGACGAACCCGGTTACTGAACCATTCGATGAATGGACGCTACACCGGGCGAGCTAGCGGACACCAAAGCCATCCATCCTACTTGGGACCTCTTAGGCAATTGACGTAATATCATGAGCACTTATCCACTAGCTCTTCATTTGACTGTGACAACGGAAGCACACTTTATGAAGATATCACAGAAAATCACCGCATTCTTATTCCTGAATGAGGCCTGTGGAGCCGTGACTTACATAATATCCACTGGCAGCTCCAGGGACATTCATTCCTGCATTTATATAATATGCGAACGTCCCATCAGGAAAGACCTCATATCCTTGGCTAACAGAAGAAGTAACCTGGTCGACAATATTCCCTGGTCGGCAAAGCAGGAGCTCTAGGAACGTTCATTCCTGCATTTATATAATATGCGAACGTCCCCTGAAACTCTGTGGTCACAAGCCAAGGTGCGGTGGTGTGTGTTGACATGAGGATGAGGAAGCCCATAACACAGCCAGTTCGGACTGTGTATGTGACGGAACATCCCGAACAGGAGGATTGGACGTATGTTCCGACTAATAAACAAACATACAACAACACTGCGGCTCAAATGTAGTTGTAAGAGAGAGGGGGCCTCTCTCGCTCGTGGTCCGGATAGACCTGGACGAGCTAGCTACTAGACTGACAGGCTTCCTCCGTATTATCCTCGGATCCGTCGTTGCTGGGTGTGCGCGTTCCAAGTTTACAGTGCTCGCATCACCCACACTGCTTCCCAGAACCGTAACGGACAAACCCGGCTGCCGAGCCATTCGATGAATGGTCGTTACACTGGGCGGACTAGCGGACAATCAATGCCTTCGATCCTACTAGGGACCTCTTCGGCAATTGTCGTATTACCCTGAGCACTTAGCCGCTAGCCCTAACACTGCAACGACGGAGAAAAACTTGTTGAAGACATCACGAAAACATCACTCTGAATTCTGAAAAATAAAATGATAGCATAGAGTGACCCTACGGAGAGAGGACCGGTATGGACCCCTCCCTGCAAACACAATATCGTGACACACGCCTCCAACGTTGTCATTTCAATCAACGCACACAGAGCAGGAATTAGTGCGAATACATTGAACCTGAGAATTAGAGAAAGATATCCTCGCATTATAAATAAAAAATATTTTTTCATCAATAAAAAATACACCATCATATTAGTCGCACTATCCCTTGAAATAAAGATACATAATATAACATAATCCATTATAATCTTTGAAAGAAAATAATTTTCAAAAAAAAAAAATTTTTGGAAAAATTTTTTCAGAAGAGCCCAAGTTCCCAATGGGAACACCGAGCCCAAATGGATCCCAAAAAAGCCTAAGTGTGGACAAAATTTTTTAAAACATTTCAAAAAATTAATGCAACACTTACATACAATATTAATGTATCTTGCTATGTCTAAACTAATGTAAAGACAAGAAATCACTATCAGCAGTAACCGTTGTCAATGTAAACAAGAAGTTGTACAAAAAACGGAAACATGACTCCAGGCACTGATAACATGGCCCGAAATCAGTTACCAATTTAAACACTATCTGATGCAAAACAGAGATTTCCCTAGAAGAAACTGCAGAACATCAGATGGTAGATGCAGATCACAATGCCTAAACACCTAAGGGTGAGGACGTCAACATGGGGAAAAGAACAGAAATTCATTCTGTTATGAAGCCAAAACTCCCAAGAAATTTTAGCAATAATTATTACAGAAAAAATGCCAAAAGCATGGGAGAATAGCAAGGGGGGAATAAAGGAAAGGGAGAGAGGCAACACTGATCAAGCAGTGGAACTTTCATAGCAAGAATGATAACAACAGGCTCATGCCTCGAAATTAGGGAACATAACATAATTTCATGAAAAAAATTTAAGTTACAGCCCTGATTATTTCCTGCCACTGAATTTTCCTCTCATCCTTCTATTTCCTCTTTAGATCCACCATTTCTCTCATATTTATGTGTCTGGCATCATTTAAACTGAGATTTACAAGCACAAATATCAGTCAGATGTGAACTGATGAAGGGCCAAACAAAGAATGACTTTTGGCACCAATTTCGGGACCTCCTTGACACTGCGCATGCGCAGTGGAGGAAAGGTATGGAGGACCATATAGGACATGTACTTTTCGGTTTTAGATGCAAATTTTGGGGATTGGGGGGTAAAATTTGTGTTTGGCCCTAGAATTTAAGAGTTAGCACCAGCTAAGTCTGGGTCATTGGTACAGTATAAAAATATAGAAATTTCGGGCAGGGCAAAAATTCTTGCCCCTCCCATAAAGAAGGCAACTATAGCTCCTCAAACTTCTCTTGAACATATCTGAGTCTACACCTCAAAAGGAAGCTGCACACCAAACATCAAGTCTCTACTACTGCTCGTTCATGAAAAGAAGATTTTTTAAGATTTAAGCACACTTTTTAGGCATTGCCCTACCGAGGGGTGGGTCAACTCGATTTGAACAAACTTGAATTGACATATGATAGGGTACATACACAGCAAATTTTGTTGAATTTGGTCCAGTAGTTTGTTAGAAGTCAATAATGTAAAGTTAATGCCGGACGGACAATGGACGACGGATGGAAAGTGATTAGTAAAGCTCCCCTTGAGCTGTGCTCAGGTGAGCTAAAAGGGTTGAAAAAACATTATGGATATGGAAAAAGTGAAATATATAGAATAAATAATATTTTCTAAGATATATTTCACTTATACCCATATTGTTTGTTTTATTTGTTATAATCAGAGCTTGAAGGCCTGTGATTTGGCACTGATTGTCTCAAGATGGGAAAATATTTGAATGTCTATTTTCTGGGATTTTTTTCCCAAATTAATTCCCTTCCTGGAGGCCAGCAACATCACTGAATTTCTAGAATTTTCCCAGCCATTCCAGCAGAGTTAGCATGTCTGATCTTAACTAGAAACCAATGCCAGGCCATCAAATCTTCAAGCTGTAGAGATTCTAGACAACTGTCCAGATCTTTAGTGTTAGGGATTCATTCAACATTGTGGCAATGTGTGATAATTGTCTGTTAATTTTACCTTATTCCACGCCTCTGTATGCTCTCCCAACAATATTTTACTATCAATTAATAATATTTCTTCCATATCCTGAAAACAATCAAAAACCCTTTTTAACTGAAAATAGTAGCATACATTGAAAGGAGGTCAAGTAGATGTCAAAAGTCAGAAGGAGCTTTGGTAATCTTACACAATAAGTATGAAGGTATAAAAATAAAATTTACTAAAGGCCACACAACAAAGAAGATCTGTTTCTCAGGCCATTATTTGTAAAATTTCATGCAGGCATGAGTTTTTTAATTTTATTTTTTATTCCTGTAATTATTTCTTTGCCATCGAAAGTTCATGCTCTTGGTTTATGTTTTAGACCTCATAATCTATGGAATAGCATGGGTGGTGGTGTATTTCATCCCTTGAGAGCAAGAAGGCTTTGCAATACTAAAGGATTGCAAAGCCTTCTTGCACTCAAGGGACAATTTTATCAATTTTTTTAACTTGGGTAAAACATCAGACAAAAACCATTTAATTTTTATTTTTTTCAACTTTACATTGGTTATAAAAAGAGAGCATGCAGCAGCCAAAGGACCATGCGGAAGAGCCTGAGAAATAGATTTTTAATTTTTTTATGCCTAATATTCAACCAGCTCTATATTACCAAGAAGAGGTTAAAGTTCTAAAACTTGCTACCTCTAGTGGGAGATACACAGAAGAGGTTTTGCAGCAGCACAATGTATAATGTTTGAACATCACATCAAATTATCCACACTATCACCCATAAAGTTCATAACCTATTGAACTTTCATGGAAAGTATTGTTCTGTGGTGTTCTGTCCTGTTCACCAAATCTCGCCCTCATAACTCCCTCATCCCCCCCTCCCCCCCACCCACCCAATATCATCACAAGTCATTCATCAATAAATATCACATGGGATGCCACATTTATGATATGCATACTTTGAATTTATATGCCCTTGATTCTCAAACTATTACATTTTTTTTTTATTATTTTAAAATTAAAATTCCGACTGCATGTAACTTGAACTTTAGAACCATACCAGTTAATGACACTTACCTTTTTAACTTTTTCTTCAAGCATTTTAAAAGAGTTCTGTGCCCCAAGTATTGATGTAGGTTGAGTGTAATGGACAACAGTAACTACATGCTCTGTGACTGTGCTAAAAAAGAGAAACATTTTTTTTGGAGTACCACTGTGATGAAGCACTACAAGTATACACCTTTTATCACACCAGTAGGGTCCACGTATAGATAAGGACTTTACTGACACAACAGCAGCTAGATTGGAAAGGATCTCAGATATGGTGAAAAGAGGTTCACATCAGAGATGCTGGGGGAGGGAGCTGGTCAACTTATAGTGGCTAAAAAGGAACCTGTGCTAATAACTGAAACTATTGAAACTACATGTAGGAAACAATCTAAGAGGCACAGGACAAATTTGCTAAAAATAGGATAATAATATTTGTTTGAGATGGGCAATATACTAAAAAACCGACAGATACCAATATCATGGGTTTACCTAATGAAAGTGTCAATGACAATGTACCTTAACTTGGCTGTGTGTAGTGTTCATTAACCCCTTGCACACTGATGTCAAAATATCAAAATTTCAGGCAGAAAAAAAATTTCCCATAATGCAACTAGAAATGTAACCAATTCAATCTCATTTGACAGAGCTCATTGAGCTCTGTCAAATGAGATTGAATTGGTTAAATTTGTAGATGCATTATGGGAAAAAACAGCTTCCTGAAATTTTGGTATTTTGACATCAGAGTGAAGGGGGTTAAAAGGATAATGTTCAATGTTTATGAAAGGATCATGAAATAATCAAGAATTGTGATAACTGAGAATATGTTAATTTCTGTTCCCCACATGCTATGTTTTCAAAAAGAATAATTTGAGGTGTAGACTGTACTAAAGAATTGAGGCATGGGTTGATATGGCCCTCACAGTTAACGTATGTCAACCAAAGTTATCAAGTTACAGTAAAATTATTCCAAAACGAGTCATCTTATCAAGATACAAAGAAATCCATTCATAAATATGACTCATAGACTTTGATAAGGAATCAAAGGACTTTGGTAAGGAATCTCGGCCATGAAATGGTACGGCAGTCATGGTTGACCGATCATGACCAAAACAGGATAGTTTCAACTAGATATCGTACCAAGTTATCCCACGTTACAATGAAATCCCCTTATAAAAACAACCTGTAGACAGTGCTAAAGGAATCTAGGTTATGTGACCAGGCGGTGGTAACGGCTGTCCAATCGTGACCAAAATAGGATAGTCCCATCTAGACATCATACCGAGTTATCCTTCTAAGTTACAATGAAATCGCTTCATAAATATGAACTGTAGACTGTACTAAACAAATCTAGATAACATGCCTGTGCAGCCATCACAGTTGACTGAACCCAACCAAAATAGGACGTTCTCATCTGAGTCATCCTATAAAGTTGCAATGAAATCTCTTCATAAATACAACCTGTATACTGTGCTAAAAATTTGTCGGCTTTTTGCAGGCATCATGGTTGACTGATCGCAACTAAAAGGGAAGTTCTCATCAAGATATGACCTTGAATCTGCATATGAAATTTAGAAATGATAAGACAAGAAATACAGGGTGTAGCAAGCGCTAAAGAAAATGTGAACAGACTTGCATACTTCCGCATGTGATGTTAATAGCTTATCTTGACTTTGTCAAGTTGAGCTTAAAACTGAAACGAACCAATAGTTGAATACAGAAACTGTCTGAATTTTCAAATTTTCCTACATTCGCTATTTATAAGGCCCTGTTGAGACTTGATAAACGTTAGAAGGTTCATTTTCATGAAAGAAGCGACTGATTTTCTTTTCCATTTTGTTAACCCTGAATGGTCTGGCAACTGTCCTGAATTCCCACTGGACTCCTGTACATGTCCAGTTGCTTAGCAGTTATTTCTAGTCAAGTCTTGGCTGCCTGTTAGGAAGTCCTGCTGACTATAGACAAATCACCTGAACAGTGATTTCTAGTCGGGTCTTGGATGCCTGTTAAGGCAGCCAAGACCTGACTAGAAAACACTGTCCAGGTGATTTGTCTATTGTCAACAGGACTTCCTAAAGAATGCATGGTCAGGGCACATGCTCTGAGATCCCAAATCCCAAGCCTGAAATAGGTTTTCAATGCCAAGGTGCATTTAGAGTAAGTCACAAAATTATTGTAGATATGATTTGCGTTCATAAAAGAATGCCAATGTTGAGCTCGTTGGCAGTGGCATTTTTTGTGGTAGAGTGATACAAGATCAACTTATTCTATTTTTTCCTGATGTGAATTCCCGTTTGGTAGTATCAGCAAATTCCAGTTAAGTAAGATACCAAAGTGATACTGAGGTATTCCCCGTAAAAAAAAAAAATGATACTGAACTTAAAATTCCAATACTGCCCACTTCTAATATTTGTTGAAGTAATCATGCTGACATCATGACACAGACAAACAGACTGATGGAAGAGAGATGGGCATCCACTGACCTTCATCAAAACATAGGTTCATTTGCTGACACAACTCAACCAAAAATTAGCATTAAATTGAAGCACTCTCATACATACTGAGCATTAACTCTTGTTAAAACTATTAATAACGTAAAATGCACACTCAATACAATGGGATGCAAAACCCACTGGCAACGTGGTTTCTAAATGACTGTATTCTCCATATGATCGTAGTGTTCACAAGGGCTCAATATTTTAATGTGCCAAAGCTGAATATTTTTGATGCCAAATGAGATTTTTTTGTGCCATAGACATTTTATGTGGGAGAACTATAAAAAAAAAATTTTTTCATATTTTTATTCAAGAAAGATCAAAAGGATAAAATTACATATAGAATCAAATATATAGAGGATATTCACGAAAATTTGATGAATACCGAAAATATCTCGTGAGTGGCTACAAAGAAATATGAAGATCGTGAACCACTCACGAGATATTCTCGGTATTCATCAAATTTTCGTGAATTTTCTTTTTATTTAATGCTCTACGACTACAAACTCTCCAATTTGTGGCCTTTATTTGCCATTAAGGCGCAAAATTTATGTGCCGAACCGGCGTCCATACAAAAATTACAACAACCAAACTCCAACCATTGGAATGTGTGAATATCCGCACAAAAAGTAGTCCCGTCTTATTTCTCCCCTAACTTTACGATTTACCAAGGCTGGCGAATTGAAATAATCGCAATGTGTTTCGAAGAAATAGAACAATAACAAAAAACACCACTTTCTTATTTTCAATAACAAGACACGTCATTTCATTTTTTTTGAACTCAATGCACTGAAGACGTGTGAAGTTGAACTGAAGAAATTTGAAAGTGATTTCGGCTTTTCGCTGGAAGGTGAATGAGAAAGTCAAACTTTGAAACCGCTGATTTAATGAATTGATTTAGTCACTGTCACTATCAATTATTCGAATTCGTTTGTATTTGGGACTCTGGAATTCATTACTGATGTGCTGACTCGTTTAAAGTACATGTGATTCGTCATCCGAACCTACGATGAAATATCAATTTCTAAATATCATTTTGATATTTCGTTTTGCCGACCGACAGGGGAATATGACTTAATTTTTCAGCGTGAATTGATGCCTGAGCATTAAATAAAACATAATTGTTTCAGTTGTACATTTTTATATACAATTTTGCACCTCTACGATCTATCCATAACTGACTGACATGTGGATTGTTCAAACCCTTTGTCATTTTATTACTGTGTTAATCTTTAAGTACCACCAACAATTAAAGAGAATTGATAATCTTGTCTATTATTGCTGGTGGAGAAACAAAGCATGCGTTGTTTACACAATGCACGACTTCTTAATCCGAGGCAGACATGTTAACTCTCCCGGAATGCCCGGGAAAATCCCGGAATTTCAGTGTAGTTCCTGGCCTCCCGGACGGGAATCAGTTTTGGTTCAAAAATCCCAGAAAACAACAGTCAAATATTTCGTTCCCATTGTAATTTATGAAAAACATTCGGAGTCAAATCACATGCATTTCAAACTCTAGTAAAAACTCACAAAGCAGTAAAATATGGATTTAAGTTAAATTTATTTAAGAAAAGGCTATTTTATGATATATATTTCAACTGTGTTCATGTTTATTTCTGGGGGTTTTCTTCGGAGATTCATGATCAATGTGCGAGTGTCGAAGTGAAAATAGGTGACTTACTTTCAAAAAATTGAAAACTCCACCTTCATTTAAATGCAGTTTTTTGGAAATTAAAATATATGAAAAGGAATTAAATAATATATATTTATTTATGCCTTCATAGAATAGCTTTAATTCTCATCCCTTTTCCAAAATCAAAACGTAAACAACAACTATTTAGCACAGCTTAAAAGTAGGTTAAAGTCGCTTAGGATGCCGAAAAATTATGACTGCATATTTAAACACAATGGACTTATTTTCTAACACCACATTTATTCTGTTGTGCTGACTGCAGAACTGTTAACTGCTGGCCATCTGTAACCAGAAAATTTCTAATGGAATTAAAAAAAATGCTTCAATGATGAAAAGAAAAGTTTTGTGTAGGGCACAAGCGTCCCACATGCATGAAGTTTGATAAAGATACTTTCTAAGTACTAATGTTCTTGAAGTAACTGAACATTAGAACATCTTTTCCTGTTAACATTTCCAGACTTGGGAAATTATTAGCTAAGTAGACTTTGATAAGAGCAAACCACAGGTGGAGGTGCTCTGTGGGACAGTGTGGGTGTGTGGTGGTGGGAGGGGGGGGGTGACTCATGAAGAAGAGGATCCCGGGAGGAGTGGGGGGGGGGGTCAAATCAACAGTTATTTTATGATTTTTTAACATAGCATAAATGCATCAGCATAATTGACAACTAGTTCTGGATATAACCTGGTGTTAATAGTGGTCCATGAGCTGAAAATTCACAAGTTTTTTCTTTTATTTTGTCCCAGTGCGAACTTTTCCCTGAAATCCATCCCATTTCCCTGAAAATCACCCTAAGGTTCCCTGAAAAATTATTCTGGAGGTTAACATGTCTGATCCAAGGTCACAGGTAAGGACAACTATAGAGTGACTGGTCATTGTGTACACAGTTGAACGAGATTACTTTTTTTGTAATTAATGATGTGGGCAGTCATAATGATATATTTAACTTATCATTTGTTCATTTTACTAGGAGAAAATGAAATATTATATACCCTACTTTTGAAAATCAAGAATATACCAGGTTCGCAATTTTGAATTTAAGTGCCAAACCATCATTTATGTGCCAGATTTTGAACAAATGTGCATTTGGCACATGCCAGTGTGAACACTGTATGATGAGGACATGTATTTAAAGAGATGAATAACTGATCAGTTCGGTGGGGACATTTCTTTTTACGTTCTCAATTTATTAACCAGAGCCACCAGTGAGTCTAAAACTCTCACCAGGATTAAGCTGTCTTAAACTAATAAGGGTATTAGAGTTGAAGGAATAGAGAGATGGAACAAAAAGGAAGCGTGACCTTGAACATATGTGCATACTGCAATGATGGTCACCAAAAAAAGCTCTGCAAAATATTCTGTTTTTCAATCCCACACCCCCAGCACACACCCTACATTAGGCTTGAGATTATGCTGAAAAATGAAGAAAGGGCTTCCCTCTGAAAAGACCACCAAGGCTGTTTAAAACTTTGGGTTGAAATTTGGTAAAATAAAATATTCCTAGAAGTCATGTGTGATGAAATGGTGTGAAATGGCAATCAGCAAGGACATCATTGAGATAGTTTTTTTTTTTGACACATTGAAACTTTCTGGCCTTACACACTCATAAACAGATGCAATCATTAATAAAAACAGAACATTCGACTGAAATGAAATTAGTTTTCTTATCAAAGTCAAAAAATTCTGACTGGCAGATCTGAAAAAGATCTTTCAGGAAAGTTGCTAATATTGCAGTAAGTTCAAGTTTCGGTTCCACAAGGAGACAAAATATGAACCCATGGGCTTAATTTGAACATACATAAATCTGTCCTCAAAAGTATGGAGTATTCCAAAAATGAAAAGTTTCTGCCAAGTGGATCTGAAGATTTTTAAATCATTTTCTTTTAAAATAGTTTTTTGTTAAAATTGGAGTTCCCCTAAGGCCAAATATGAACCGATGGACGTTGTGTTAATAAGCTTTAATCTGCCCCTTTGAGGAAGATGTATACAAACTATCAAATGATTCTGACTAGTGCATCTGCAGAAGATTTTAAGGAATATTCCTCATATATTTTCTGCTAGCTTGTCATTTATCGTAAAGATATTTCCCCATATCCATCGACTCAATAGATATTGAGAAATATCCCTCAGTGGCTTCCTAAATGACATCACGCGCTACGCCACATCACATCGCCTTGAAGGAACGATCAGCTGATCTTTGTTATTGTTTTGAAACATACATATTTAGGGGCGAATTGGGCTGTTTTTTGTAAATGAAATGTCTCGTAGCATATAATAAAAAAAAACAACTCTATTTTAGTCAGTATCTGCAATTATCTCATGAGTGTGGACGTAAAAGTTTTATTTTTCACTCATGCAAGCGATCATTAAAAATAATATTTTCAGATCCATACAATGAATTTTTCCATTAGATTCCTAAATGACATTATGCATTGGTGCATGATGTCGCCTTGAAGAAATGATCAGCAGCTTTTTATTATTGCTTTGAAACTGCAGTCGAATTGGGTTGAATATTACGCAGTAAAATGTCACAAAGCATATAATAAAAAGAAAATCTATGCTGTTTTAGTGAATATTAAAATTAAAATTTTTTAGTAAATTTTGTTTCTTAACATACCTACCACAATTGTTTACAATTGGCTGTAACATAAGTGCAAGCCCTACTTCGGAACTAACTCAAGCTTTTAGAATCTTTTCCAAACGAGTTGGAAAAGTACTAGAGTGCAAAAGCACGAAAAAGATCGAAAAAAGGGTCGAGCAAGACCAGCGCTCGAAATTACAGGTAGTCTCTCTGCACACCTCTTGCGTTTACCGAGCGCATGCGCAACAACCGTGACGTCAATTCCGTATTTCCGCCAACGAGAAGTTTATGATTTAGCGGGGAGGCATCGATATCAAAGATATCCCCAAGGAGGGTGGGCCTCCGGTAAACAATTGTGGTAGGTATGTTAAGAAACAAAATTTACTAAAAAATTTTAATTTCTTTTCAACCTACTCACAATTGTTTACAATTGGCTGAATAAACAATAGGAGGAGGTGAATCACATAACCAATACCAACAAGAGTAGTAGAAAGAAAAGCAAGGATGGCAGAGAACAATAACGCAACCTGTAATGAAGATAGAGAGAAGGCACCTGAAAAGAACAAGGCTGAGCGAAGCACATCCTCGATAAAAACAATGTTAACGAGGGTGCACAACAGCCTGAGCAGCAACAAGAGGGCCTAAAGAATAAAGGTCCTCAGATTGCTGCTGAAGGTGGCGGAGATAAAAGGAGGAGAAGGTAGAAGCATTCCTCCAGTAAGCCGCATTCATAACATCCCGGAGCGAAACAGAATTGGAGAACGCCCAGGATGTAGAAATAGCACGAACCTCATGAGCATTAAGCCGGTTCAAAACAAGATCCGAAGCGGACAAGCGGGAATAAGCCAGCTTGATTGCAAGACAGATCCACCTGGAAATAGAATGGGAAAAGACAGACTGCCTCTTAGGAATGAGAGACAGAAAGAATCTCTTCCGACCCCTCCTAATGAAGTGAGTGCAAGTAATGTAAGTCTTGATCGCACGAACAGGACAAAGAAGAGGCCTCTGGCAATCTACAGCAGGGAGAGCCTGAATGCAGATGGGAGGAGGTACCGAATCAGGAAGCTGATTCTTAGCCAGAAAAGAGCAATCAGTAGTGAAGTGAAGCCTCATTTCGGAAGAAGGCAGAATCAACAGATAGCGCATGAAGCTCAGTGACTCGTCGAGTAGAAGCAAACCCTAGAAGAAAAGCTGTCTTATAGGTGAGAAAACGCATGTCGGTCTCAGATAAAGGCTCGAATGGTGCCCCTCCCCCTCTCAGAAGAGACCAACGTCGAAGGTCGATCGGCAGACAGAATAGGGATAGGGAGAGAAGACACCGGAGGATAGTCCCGATTGTGACGCCCAGAGGCCATCACTGACCTCTGCGAAACAGAAGGTCCTGCCTGCAAATCCTCTAAAGAGGCCGACGGCGCACGTCGATTGGTAGCTGGACCTAGGACACGGTAAGAAGACACCGGAGGATTGTCCCAAGAATGACAGGAACCTGTCATTGGCCTCTGCGCGGCAGACGGCCCCAACTGCCCATCCTCTGAGACCGACAAGCATCGATCGACACCCAGACTTGGAACACAGTGAGGAATCAACGGAGGAAGGTTCCGAGAGTGACAGCTAACAGGGGCTGTCACTGACCGCTGCCGAACAGCAGGCCCTGGATTCCAACGTCCCAACACCATCCCGCTAGGCGGCACACTAGCAGGAGAAGGAAGAACAATAAACGATTCACTCGAGGGGCGAGGAATCGCTGCTGAAGTGACCGACCGACTCAACCGACTAGGAGCAAACCTAGCCAGATGAGATGGAGCAGACAGCAAACCTGCACAGCCCCACCGCGAGGCTAAGGGAGGCTGAGAGCACACCAGCAGATACAGCCTCGGTCCCCTGAGACTGTAGACCATCCCCCAGAGGAGATGGAAGAGCCACCATCAGACAGAAAAGGATCTGGAGTAACAACTTCCTCAGCAACAGTCGATGGTGTAGGAGGCAGATCGGAGAGGGTCACCGAGCTGACCTCTGAGAAGCTCTCTACGAAAACAGACACCTCAAGAGTGACATCAGAAGACAAATAATCCTCGGATGGGTGGCCATCTGAGCGATTGATTCGGACTTGCGTTGTGTCCTTAGGCAAGGCACTTAACCCCGATTGTCCACATGGGGGCACGATGATGCTGTGTACTAAGGCTCACTGCACATCGATGGTGTGCATGTCTTCAACCAATCTAACCCTGCCTGCGCTACAGAGCAGAGTTACGATGTTGGAGAGCTGGCAGCTGCTCGCAGTTGCTCGGTGGTTCTCTCCGGGTACTCCGGCTTCCTGAACCCATAAAACTGTCACGGTCACGATTAGGCATTGTGCATAAGTATGTGACCTTAAACACCAATAAATAAATCAATCAATAAATCCCAGAATTCAATTAAATCAAAAGTCAGTAGGTCTATAAGATGCTTTTTGTACATTATAAATGCTTTAAATCACCTATTTGCATCTTGTATCCTGTTAATAATATCAAAGGTAGAATATTAAAATATTTTTACATATCCCATGCATTACCACATTATTGAAATCTGGAAATACAAGGCACTGTAGAAAAACTAACCTCATCCAGGGTTTCCACACCTTCCAAGAAAAAAAATTCCATACTTTTTCCATACTCTCCACTATTTTTTCCATACCCTCCGCAGCCATCGAAGCATTTTTTTAGTCTCTAGTTTGACCAGATAAATCAAAAATTATAAATTTAAAATAATTTGTATATTTTTTATACTTACCTAATGCAATCTCAAAGTTATCAAGGGCCAAACACAAATTTTGAACCCCCCAATCCCCAAAATTTGCTTGCAAAACTGAAAATTGAAAGTCCTATCTGGTCCTCTATACTTTTACTCTCCGCACATGCGCAGTCACCAGGAAGTGACCGAAATTAGCGTCAACATCATTCTTTGTAGAAAGAATAATACATAATAACACAGCGGGAGGTATGAGTGCCCATTCATGGGAGGGCCATACCCATCTGGGCCATTGGTAAGTATAAAAAATATACAAATTAAAATTTATAATAATTTTATACTATAACCCAATGGCCAAGATTTAGCTGAATCGTAAAAAGGAGGAGGGCCTAGGACTTCAGAATGAATAGACCAACATAGTTTCAAAAGGAAATTAAATTTAAAAGGAATTACATGTATGTCTCTCTATACAGTAATAGAGAAGACATATCAACAAGGAGCCAAATTCAAGTAATTTTGTATCGAACCCCCTTCACCCACATTACTTGAATCGTTCTTGTGTTAGTTCATCAAAGAGAATAGGAACCGCAAGGCTCCCTCACGTGTGACCGAGTGTCTACTGTGTACGCTCGATGATCTGGGCATGGTGACACGAACGTCGGTTACTGATTGTTCCGGTGAATCGCAAACAGTTCTATCATGGGACGATCCCACTGGTAGCAAATCTGCCTGAATATTCGCTTGTTGAGAGTCTGGGCCGATGGCAACAGGCGACCTTTCCGAGAAAGCAAGTCTGCTAGTACATTCAGACAACCTTGTATATGACAGACAGCAAGATGAATACAATGATTCATGACGTATAGGAGAATCTTCTCAGTTAATTCGCATAATGGCATTGAATGAGTGTCACCTTGGTTCCTGATGTAAGCTACTACTGTCGAATTATCAAACAAAACTTGAACATGGACGTCCACTATTATGTGAATCCAATATTGTAGCGCTAGTCATATTGACATCATCTCTTTGATGTTTATGGGCTTCTCTAGGAACTGAGGGCCCCAACTAGTCTGACTCGCATCCGTCATAATCGTGAAAGCCGGATCCAGCAGTTGCAGCGGAACTCCCTGAGTTAACCACTGAATATCTGCCCAATTCTGAACCCTTGTTTTACTAGGTCTGTTAAAACAATATTGGTTCAAGCAAAAGCATCTTCACACTCCAGTTCTGAGTAAAGAATATCTGGAGGGGACGTGCGCGCAGACGGTCCATCGGAATGAGATCCACAGCCGCTCTGCACAGCTCCAACAGTCGCATGAATTTCCTCACTGTTAATGCGTCTGAGTGTAGACAAAAGCGAGCATAACAACTGACTAATTTCACTCTGGGCAACGGCAGACGAACCAGATTGTTGTGAGTCTCAAAGCTCATTCTCAAGTGAATAGACAACTTGTACAGATCTAGATCCGACTTTTTCTCGTTTATGATGAAACCGAGATATCGGAGTAACAGAAGTAGACTCTGAACATCATTCTGAAGAATAATTCTGTTGCCGTAACCCTGTAGAAAATTGTCCAAGTAAGCTAACGTTACTGCAGACAAACGAGCTTGGAAGTATGACATTACCGAGTTCATTATTCGAGTGAATGCCCAGGGAGCCAGGTTTAGACCAAAGCATATTGTTCTGAACTGATACACTTTCCCTTGTCCAGTGAACTGCAGATACTTTCAGAATGACGGATGTACCAGGACATGAAAGTATGCATCCTTAGATCTATGCTTGCCGCAGAGTCAATCACTCGAACGCTCGCTTTTACCAACCAAATGGTCTCCATATATAAATTTTTGGAGCCATGATAAGCTTGTTTGTCCAGCTCAAGTCTAATACCAGTCAGAACGATCCATCTGGCTTCGGTACGAGGAACAGGTGACTGCAAAAACATTGAGAATCCTGATTCACGATGACCTGTATTGCTTCCTCAGATAAGAGAGCCTGTACCTCCGCTAGGAGAAACTCTCTTATACAAGGATTTGATGGAAGATTTGTCCAATGCGAACAACTTGTTAGTGGGGTTTTCGCTCAAACTGATAGCCATAAGCTGTCCGAGACTACACTTGTCACCCATTGATCTTCCGTGACTGTCATCCAGTTTTTTGAGGAGCTTGATAACTGGCCAGCAATAGAGGTTTTAACCATCACCTGTACGACCTGCGATACTTAGGGGAGGAGAAACCACATCCTTCCTACAAAGAACCTCATCTCGTCGGCCTAGGGGTGTCTGACCGATAGTCCTGATCACACCTATGCGTCTTTCCCTAGTCGCTATACTGACAACCTCCAGAGTAATAATAAGAGGGTTTCTTGTACCCTCGTGAGGAGTTTCCTTTTGACGATTTTTGTCTGGAACGCCCTCCTTTACTCTTGTCTGCTGAAGCGGGTCGTTGATACGCCGACTTCAAAAGCAGAGCACTAGACGCTTTCTTAGTAGCCTGTTCATAGACTAACGAAATCTAGTCGGAGAGAGCTTTTCACCTTCTCATCTATCGGTGATGACGACACAAGGGCAGCATCACGTCTGATTAACTCCAGATTAGCCATTGTTAGGGTAGAGTTATACGTGGTATACATAACTGACCTGGAAAGAAAGGTACGAACATCCTCAAATTCCTTCCCCTTCAGAAGTTGCACCATATCTCTTGTAAGGTGATCTGCGTAAGACAAAACGTCCAAATTCGCTGTATTTGAAGAAATTGCCGTCTCAATTGTCTGAGCGAACAGTGAATGATACAGGTAAGGATACCTCTAGATCCCCGGCCTGCTCATCGAAATGCAGAGGAACTCTCTGAACATCTTCCCAAACCGTTTTTAAAAGAATGTGGTCCAAAAAACGGTATGTATATGGAAGATCAAGATAAGAAACTGCCTTCTTCCTCGCACTCAAGAGGATAAATACGGCGGTGTCTATATGGCTGAAGGCCTACAAAACCTGCATAAACTGAACCAGAAAAGAAAGGACTTCCTCCTTTGTCCAGATAAAGTCTGGATGCCAGCGGTTCCTCTCTTGTCATCGCAGCATTCTGATTTGGCGGAACAAAATCAGGGTAGTATTGATGGATGGAAACCATAGCAACCATGTGCTGTTCCGAAAGGGAAGGGTAATCCTCTTCTTTATCCCTTTCACCATCCGAGAGAATCAGTTGGGAATCTCGGTCCATTGCATCTGCGTGAACAGATGACTGGACCGACCCAGCACCCTCCGACAGCTCAGATTCTGATCTGAGGGAGGCTGCACCTGCACTTGCTACGATCAGCTGCGCAATTTGCAACAGCAAGTCTGTCGAGGTCTGAGGAGCAGCGGTCTTCCGTTTCTTAACCGCTTGCCGCTCCTGGGATGGTGTGTCGGAGATGGATCCCTCCTCAAATTGTCCCGATGATCGAGGCCTCGTCTCCCTAGCTACCGGATGGTCCTACTTCATGGGCAAAGAGTGGAGAGTGGTTCCTTCTTTGTGCAACAGGCTGGATATCCGAAGTCGGGTAGCTAGGATGCGGTCATGTGTGCTTAAATAACATAGCGGAGGAAGCCGTGACTGAAGCCGACCCCGGTTGGAGACTAGATAGAGTGTCCTGAACGGCTGGCGGACATATGCTCCATCTCGTGCAAGTTTCCAACCAGAAAACTTCATTTCGGTCTTGTGAAACATAGCGGAGAAAGCCTTGACTGAAGCCGACCCTGGCTGCAGACTAAACAGAGCATCCCGAGTGCAGGGTGGATATATGCTCCGGCCTGTGCAAGTTTCTCAAAACAACATCTGGCCCCAGACGTTACTAGATTAGAGAGGGAGGGCCTGCTCACGGTCTATCAGACCTCGCTTGCTGACTTCTTCCCTATTTCCTCCCTATTTCTGTCGTCGCTTGGTGAGCTATTTATATTAAAGTCCTCACTCTGCCCACATCCATTTTTTATGACCGCAACACACTTACCCGGTGTCACGGCACCCACGGATGGAGTACCGCTTCACCGGTCGAGCTAGCTGCTTGCAACAGATTAAAACCCTTAACAAAAGCTCCTAACTCTTACAATAATGAGCACTGCAGCTAGCTCTATATGCTCCACTGAGTGCGACGACGGTAGCACACTTGGATGGGTGTCAGAATATCATCACCATGTTCATGTTCCTCTGAAATAGAAACTGACAGAATGAATTACAGCAGTGAAAAAGGCAGTGAGAGGCCTGGCCTCAGAACCTCACCACCAACAACGTACCGCGACACCCAATTCCAACATCAGTCATCCCAGTGAACACAAGAATGACAAGAGTCCGCAGAAGTGTATCAACTAAAGTTGATATCAGTCCTCCAAACTCCACAACAAAATATAACTAAATGAATAATAGCAATCAAAATTAAATTCAAAATATGTTTTGTCAGCCAAAAATTTTGAAAAAACGCCTAAGCCAATGGGAACATTAAGAGCCCAAGGGCATCCCGATAGAGCCTAAGTGTGGACAAAATCCAAATTTTTTTAGCTACACAACCGGAATAATAATCCATGTATCCAACAGTAATACTACAGTAATAGAAGAAAAAACTACCTATATATAAGGACATTGACAATGTAAACAACGTCAATGTAAACAAGACATCAGGCACACAAAAAGGCCCAAAGTCAGAACCAACTAAAATGCTATCAGATGCAAAGCTAGATCTTCATTCGAAGAAAAAATGATACATCGGAAAGAAGATGCAAGACTAAACGACCTAACACCCCTAGGGTGAGGCCGTAACCCTAGGGAAAACAGAATAATATTCTGTAATACATGTTAAACTTCCAAGAAATTTAATAAAAAATTTCAATACAAAAATAGCCAAAAAGCTTAAGAGTTTAACAGGAAGGGTTCATGGAAGGACAGGGAAGGAATACTTAACAAACAGTGGAATAACCATTATCAACAATGATGACGTCAGGCATATGTCTTGAAACTGGGAAACCTAAAATAATTTTATAAATATTATAAAGTTACAGCCCTGAATGTCCAAAACCACCGTTGAACACTTCCTTCATCCAATAACAGCCTTGTATCCACGAATTCTTGCATTGATTTATGCCTGGCATCCTCAAAAAAGGAGATTTTAAAGCACAGATGTCAGTTCATTGTTTCTGACTTTAGGGCCAAACAAACAATGATGTTGATGCTAATTTTGGTCACTTCCTGGCGTCTGCGCATGCACGGAGAGTAAAAGAGAGGACTTTTAATTTTCGGTTTTGCAAGCAAATTTTGGGGATTGGGGGGTTCAAAATTTGTGTTTGGCCCTTGATAACTTTGAGATTGAACTAGCTAAGTCTGGGCTATTGGGTTATAGTATAAAAATATATATCTTACAAAACTCTGTTGGAGTTTAACCTTACTGCCAGTACCAGTTCTCTCGAGTTTTTTATCATCAATTACCACAACAGATGAAACAAGAAGGACGCCAACGCCCTATAGCTCACCAACATTCCTTTTTGATACTAACTTTGGCAAACACAAAAACTGTATCAAACAGGCTCATAACATGCGGCAAAGCTTACCCAAGCACAACCTCTTAACTGGTAAAGTGCTGAGTTTTTTCTGACAACAAATCAAAGCTCATCATATACTGCTCTATTACATTTAACTGGATAATGCCTTATAGGCACTATCCAATTAAATGTCAGAGAGCAAGGTATTGTATAAAAACCTGATTCATATCAGGGACAATAAAGGCTTCCTCAGGCAGAATGTAGCTACAGACAGTTATTGCCTGTCACTTTTAGTAAAGCCCAAAATAGGGCTTCCAGCACTTTACCAGTTAAAAGTAAAATACAGAAACTGACATAAACACTAAGTTAAACATGAAATTCCGAGCTAAACAGAAAACTAAACGCAACTAAAAATGTCAAGAAAAATGTTTAAAATGCAGGGTATGAGGGGTTAATCATGGAACAATGATACTGAGGAACATGTATGATGAATATAAGTGCCATGGGAAGAGAAGGAGCACACGAGCTGACCTAAACACTAAGTTATTTATTTATTTATTGGTGTTTAAGTTCACATATTTCTGAACAATGGCTAATCATGACCGCGACAGTTTTACGGGTGGAGGAAGCCGGAGTACCCGGAGAGAACCACCGAGCAACTGTCAGCTCCCCAACATACGAACTCCATACAAGCAGGGTTAGCATTGGTTGAAGACAGGTGCACTATCGACGTAAAGTACACCTTGGTACACAACGTCACCGTGCCCCCTCGTAGGCAATGGGGGTGAAGTGTCTTGCCCAAGGCCACAACGCGATTGCCGCAAGTGGGATTCGAACCGAGGACCTCTCGGCTTGCAGCCTGCACCTCTACCTACTGAGCCACCGCGCCCCCTAAACACTAAGTTAAACATGAAATTCCGAGCTAAACAGAAAACTAAACGCAACTAAAAATGTCAAGAAAAATGTTTAAAATGCAGGATATGAGGGGTTAATCATGGAACCATGATACTGAGGAACATGTATGATGAATATAAGTGCCATGGGAAGATAAGGAGCACAGCAGCTGACCTAAACACTTAGTTAAACATGAAATTCTGAGCTAAACAGAAAACTAAACGCAACTAAAAATGTAAAGAAAAATGTATAAAATGCAGGGTATGAGGGGTTAATCATGGAACAATGATACTGAGGAACATGTGTGATGAATATAAGTGCCATGGGAAGAGAAGGAGCACAGCAGCTGACCTAAACACTTAGTTAAACATGAAATTCCGCGCTAAACAGAAAACTAAACGCAACTAAAAATGTCAAAAAAAATGTTTAAAATGCAGGGTATGGGGGTTAATCATGGAACAATGAAACTGAGGAACATGTATGATGAATATAAGTGCCATGGGAAGAGAAGGAGCACAGCAGCTGACCTAAACACTTAGTTAAACATGAAATTCTGAGCTAAACAGAAAACTAAACACAACTAAAAATGTCAAGAAAAATGTATAAAATGCAGGGTATGAGGGGTTAATCATGGAACAATGATACTGAGGAACATGTGTGATGAATATAAGTGCCATGGGAAGAGAAGGAGCACAGCAGCTGACCTAAACACTTAGTTAAACATGAAATTCCGCGCTAAACAGAAAACTAAAGGCAACTAAAAATGTCAAAAAAAATGTTTAAACTGCAGGGTATGGGGGTTAATCATGGAACAATGAAACTGAGGAACATGTATGATGAATATAAGTGCCATGGGAAGAGAAGGAGCACAGCAGCTGACCTAAACACTAAGTTAAACATGAAATTCTGAGCTAAACAGAAAACTAAACGTAACTAAAAATGTCAAGAAAAATGTCTAAAATGCAGGGTATGAGGGGTTAAATCATGGTAAAATGATAATAATCATCATATAGCAGCATTATAAAAGCCATGATATGGAAATAGGGTGAGTAAGTGATCTAAAGAGAAGCTTTAACATTATTGGACACGTATGCTGATGCTGAGGCAGACGCCGACAGATCAAGCCATGCCATAAGCTCACACAACTAAAGTTGGTGAGCTAAAAAACTATTAAAATTCTTCAGTAACAAGTCAATCAACAACTGTTGGCTGTGCTGCTTCTTTTTTTTTTTTTGATCCAAATAGTATGTTTTCTGGAGGCCTTATGTCTTGTTAATGCCACTTCCCCTGTATTTGAAACATCAAAACACTTGTCACAGACGAGCCATTTTGCCTCTCACTTTGTTTTGAATTTTGTGTTCCTGCTAATCCAGTGTGTGTATCTGGGATTTTCCAACCACGTTTCTGAAAACAAACATTTCCTGTTTTCCTTTCACTTTAATTTGTTGATGGTATTACACAATGCCTCAACTCAGCAGATCAAACTTTCAAGTTTGTGTGTTGTTTTTCTTGACGTTCGCAACATAAACACATTATCAATGGGCGCAGCCATTTTGATCCTGGAAATATACGGATCAATTAATGGTCGTTAACGCTCGTGACAGATCGGTTATATCCGTGTTGGGTTACAAAGACCTAAATTTTACGAGTTTCGAAATTTGATTCAAAACGAAATAAAAACTAAAATAAAAAGATATTTAGTAAGAAACTTGAGTTTCATGAACAGCAAAAGTGATTCTGAATGTAGTTAATTACATTTCCTTATTTTATCCACACCATTTACATGAAAACGTAATTTTCCATACCTTTTCCAGGCCTGGAAAATGTTTTTAAAAATTCCATACTTTTTCCAGACTCGCGTACAAGCCCTGCTGATCATAGAGCATGAAAATGCAACTCAACACACAATGTATGTCAGAACATATCTGTTGAATAATCAACAACAAAGTTATTCATTTGTGAAGAAGATATGTCTAGTATTTGGTGGACAGTTTAGCAATCTGAATGTAGTGACTATCCTTTTAAACTGAAAGGTGTATGGTTTTATCCCAACCAGGGGGAACTGCATTGTGTTCTTGAGCAAGGCAATCCCAGTTGCCCATGTGGGGGCATGGTGGTGCTGGGTACTAAGGTGTAAATATGGAGTAATTACAATAGAAATGTCAAAGACAGGGAGGTAGGAACAGTAATACCGGTAAGTGATGATACAAGAAAAGTGAATACATTAATAATCAACCTGTTGAGTTCCAGACTTGAAGCGTCTAGTTTAAAAGAATAAAAACAGTTTTAAAATTTATTAAAAAGGTTGATTACTTTAGGAAATGAGAGAACTTGTATCATTGTCACTCGGAAGTGACTATGCCCCTGATGTGGCAATGACCTTGATCTGTGACCTTAACCTCCATCAAACCAAAAAATAATTGTGTGCGACACATCGCCTCCCCATAAGCAACATTTATTATGCCAGTTATAATAAATTTATTGTGAAATTTATTTTCTAAATGTAAATTTAATTATTTGAAGTGAGAAATACTACTGTATTCGATCTACCGATAATGGATAAGTCGGCCTGGACCTAACTTGACATAGGGTCTAAGCTTATTGAGGCTAACACACAACAGTTTGGGTACGGTATTTGCCTCGATATTTTAAAAGCTTTAGAAATAATATATAACACATAAATGCGTTGTTAGAAAGTTGAAAAATATATATAGTGTGAATAAATAAAGTGAGAAAAAAATTGTCTTATCCCGGGAATAGATTAATCTCATTTTTTCTTGTTGAGCTCATTCTGTAGTCTCTGTTGTGGTAAATAGATAACGTCGCTTCGAAAATGGATAAAATATAAATAGCGACTGCACTATAATGAAATTGTAAGCAATGAATCACAGCTATGAAGGAAAAGATGCGAGATACATTTATTTTGTTCGAATTCTATAAAATCGGACGTTTCGGACATTTTCTGCACACTCAAGACAAAGTGACAGTACGAAGAAAAGCGTCTATCGCTGTTGTCTGTGTTGTCAAGGAAATTATACACAAACAGGGAGACAACTGTGCATGTTTGTTACAACTTACATAGCGTTTTGCACCAGTTCTGAAAATGTGCCGGTGTTCAAATTTCATTGTTATTTTGTTTTCGCTGGCATAATAAATACGTTACAGGACGTCAGGTGGCGGATACGGTATCATATGAGGCTCGGCAAAAACAATATTGGACTTGCCGTACCGCCTCGTCCAATATTGTTTTCACCTCGCCTCATATGATACCGTATCCACCACCTGAATGTCCTGTAACTTATAGTATGCCATGTTTCAACACAATCCAATGAAGCTTCTCAGAGTTAAGAAGCGGACAAGAAAATATTTCTGACAGAGAGTTGACCTTGACCTGTGACTTTGACCTCCATCGAACAAATAACAATTTATGTTCAACACATGGTCTCCCCATAAGCAACATTTATGCCACGTTTCATGAAAATACAACAAAGCATTTCAGAGTTATGGAGTGGACACGAAAATCTTCCTGATGGACAGATGGAAATGACCAACACTATATGCCCCCGAAAAATTCTTTCGGGGGCATAAAAAGTATCTTTTAAAGATCCAACAGTGAAATACTGCCCTCTGGCATGAGCAAAATCAGTGCAATGTAAAAGAATGTGTTCCACTGTCAACCCCTGCTTGTAAGGAACACACTCTGATCAAATATTACCATCGAACTAGAGGCTCTAAAATCTGTAATAGCTCACCTGACAGAACTACATATAATGAAAGTGTCAATGACACTGTAGCTCAACTTGTCAAGACATGTACATGTATAGTATGTGACACAGTAATGACAAACATCTAGGTAATGACCTAATAACAAAGGTACATATAAAGTATAGTAAAGGTCTGTACATAAATACAGACCGTAGCCTGTAACAAATGTATAGGTAAAGTATTGTAAAGGTGGTTGACAGTCAGATGCTAAACTAGAAAAGAAATCTTTGAGTCCCAGAGTGGGTCTGACTGAACCCCAAAATATTTGTTCTCATAGCACAGTGATAACAAAGGCACCCCAAAACACACTCATTCCTGTCCCAAGGTGAAAACAGAGGTACCCAAGAAGTTTCGTGAAGATCAGTTCATAAATACGAGCTGTATAGAAGTTGTGACAAAAAACTGATTGGACCTAATTTCGGTACGAAATGGCCACTGGCAGCCATCTTGAATTTTGGACCGCACTCAGAAACATTCGTTCTCGTCCCAAGGTGATAACAAAGGTACCCAAGAAGTTTCGTGAAAATCGGTTGATAAATACAGCCTCTAGCCCGAGCCATATTGACAAGTGCACTTAGTGTATAAGTAGCACTAAATAAATCAAAATTCATCTAATTTGCATAATTTCTGCACGAGAAGAAAACCCGTACTGTATGTGATGTATTCCATTTTACTAAACATTCATACAAAAATTTATTCAAATCAGAACTTTCATACAGAAGTTCTGTACAAAAGACTGATTGCACTAATTTTGGTACAAAATGGCTGCTGGTGGCCATCTTGAATTTTGGACCACACCCAAAAACACCCGTTCTCATCCCACGGTGATAACAAAGGTTCCCAAGAAGTTTCGTAAAGATCGGTTCATAAATACGGCCTCTAGCCTGAGCCGTATAGAAGTTGTGTACAAAAAACTGATTAGATCTAATTTCGGTACAAAATGGCCACTGGCAGCCATCTTGAATTTTGGACTGCACTCAGAAACATTCGTTCTCGTCCCAAGGTGATAACAGAGGTACCCAAGAAGTTTCGTAAAGATCGGTTGATAAATACAGCCTCTAGCCCGAGCCGTATTGACATGTGTACTTACTGTGTGTAAGTAGCACTGAAAAAATCAAAGTTCATCTAATTTACATAATTTCTTCACGAGAAAAAAAACGGTATTATATGTGATGTATCCCATGGTACTAAACATTCACACAAAACATTTTTCAAATCAGCGCTTTCATATGGAAGTTCTGTGCAAAAATCTGATTGCACCTAATTTTGTACAAAATGGCTGCCAGCGGCCATCTTGAATTTCGGACCGCACCCATAAACACTCGTTCTTGTCCCACGGTGATACCAAAGGTACCCAAGAAGTTTCGTAAAGATCGGTTTATAAATACGACCTCTAGCCCAAGCCGCATTGGCATTTGCACTTACAGTGCTGAAAGTAACACTAAATACATCAAAGTTAGTCTAATTTGCATAATTTACGTACGAGAAAAAAACCTGTATTATATGTGATGTATCCCATGGTACTAAACATACAAAAAATTATTCAAATCAGCGCTTTCATATGGAAGTTCTGCGCAGAAATCTGATTTCACCTAAGTCTGTACAAAATGGCCGCCAGCAGCCAACATGAATTTCGGATTGGACCCAAAAACACTCGTTCTCGTCCCACGGTCATAACAAAGGTACCCAAGAAGTTTTGTAAAGATCGGTTCATAAATATGGCCTCTATCCTGAGCCGTATTGAATTGTTGACGGACAGACAGACGGACGACTGACCATGGCATAAGCTCAAATTTGGCTTCGTCAAAGTTGAGCTAAACATGTGATTTCCCAAAGGGTTTCCCTGGTAACTATGGGCCACAATTGTGGCCATGTTTGCAACATTACAGGAGGATCACTGGTAGGTGTTCCAGTCCTCAATCATGTGAAGTTTCAAAACATTTGATCTTGCAGTTTCAGAGGAGAAGAGTTTTTAAAATCGACCAATCAGAATCAAAGAATGCCTCTGGCGGCCACATTTTTCATCTGGCAGGAATAAAATGAGTAACTGTTGTAGAGAACCTCTCATAGACCTTGCTTGCCAAATTTGGTTCACATTGGCTCAGGAGTTCCTGAGAAGGTGAAAATGTGATTTCCCATAGGGTTTCTAGAGTAACTATAAGCCATAATTGCAGCCATATTTGCAACCCAATCAAGATTAAGTGGGTGTTTTCACATTAAGGGTTGCTAAAAAACCTGCATGGTTGTTTGCTCTTTTACCAAAATTAGACTCATGTGGGGAACTCCAACTTCCACAAAATGAAAGGGTACTAGGGGTAGGTTCTTCACTCCAAATTTCACTGAAATATCTTTAGTAGTTTCTGAATAATGGTGACTCATGACCATAATTTGGCCATTTTTGAGTGGCCATCCGATTTTCTCCAATTTTTGAACAATTATAATTCATTTGTCTTTCATCCAGAAGAAAAGGAAAGTCTAATATTTACAAAAGGAATCATCCCACGTGAAACTGTTTCAAATTTGGTGGAAATCGGATTCCTCATCTCAAAGTTATATTGATTAACATGCAAAAAAGCAGTTTCCGTTAAACGTTTTTTTCAAACCTATAGAAAATTTTGAAGGCTGTTGGATGATTTTACATCAATGTATTGTATTCAATCTATACCCCAAAATGACTGCTGGAACCATATTTATGAAAGGAAAAAAAATTAGATGGTTCTTGGGCGGCAAAAAAAAATTGCAAACCAAATGAAAAATGAAATAAACTGAAAAAATTTCCGTAAAAAACTGTCCTTTCCGGGAATGTTGTTATTCATATCTAAAAAAACACAATTTTACTCTCTTGATTGCATGATGTATGGGACTTGGGAGTACAAAAGTGGAAATAAAAAAAGAATTGGCAATGGGCATGTATCCGAGTCGAAACAAGAATTTTTCTCTGTTAAAAAAAGTCCTCTCCGGGAATTCATCTCCAAAAGGTCACCCATTTCACTAATAAGAGTTTCAGGGGTAAGTTTTCTACCTTTTTTATTGAAAGCAAGGTCAAATATGTCTTTTATACTCATAAACCAGAAAGATGAACTAGATTTATCCAAATGCAACTTCATTTCCAACTTCATGGATATTCAGCCCTGAAGTTATGCTTCTTTTTTTATGGTCTTGGCCCTCAGGGAATTCAACCAAAAGCCTAACTGAATGAGTAACAGCCGTGGAATAACACTGTAACCATGAAATTAGTCAAACACTGTTTTAAAGTTATGATCTGAAGGTTTAATATACTACGCCAATATATTCTCGGAGAGGACATACATTTTTAACCAAATTTAAAATGAGTGAAAAAAAGGGTTTGAGTGTGACAGTTGGTGAAGGAATGGTTTTCTTATGTATATTTTAGGCTTATAGTGCATGCTGCATGAGATACATGATGTTTTCACAGAGATAGCTTGTAGAATTTGCTTAATCTAACATCCTCTATGTGTGAAACTAACATCTTTTGCTGTGGTGCCTGCATGTTGTTGGTTTTTGTGTCGTAATGCTTCCCAACCCTTTTTATTTTCCAGATTGCAACAAACAGATATCCAGCTGCTCATATCCTTCTTGCTTATTACTGCACATGTCTAATAGGCCATCAATACTCTCCATTCAAAAAGCAAAAAACAAAAAAACAGGGTTTTTGAGGGAAATTTATGAAATTCTGACAACAATAATTTGGAGATATTGGGGAGATATTGGTGGTCCATATTCTAACACTGTCTTATAATCATATCTTAATTAACACTTCTCTGGTATGCATGATGCCACTATCAATCAACTTGGACACTCAAGACTAAAAATAATCATAAGCTTTGATTGGAGGTTATTCAACTGATAAGTTCATTGTATGTACTTTATGCCCCATTTCATCTACAATTTTACACTATGCTTTGTGCTTATCCATTTGTGTACAACTCAATGGTAAGGTTAAACTGTCGGGAAGAGCCAAGAAAATAAAGGACTCTCAAGAAATCTCCAGCTGTAGCTTATGATTATCTTTGGTCTTGAGTATTTAGGTAGAACTTTCCTCAAAACTAACTGCTTGAACTATTACAGCTGAATCAGCCTGAATGATGGAAAAGTTACTTGTAAAGTTCCCTTGGAAAACCCGGCTTCAGGAAAAAATGGATAATGAGGATGGTGGACGAACATCGTCATATTATAGACACAAAATGAAAGAATATCCAGAACGATATGAAAAGTATCTTAAGAAAGATGCTGAAAGAAAAAAGAAAACATATCTACCAGTGTCTGAAAAAAAATAAAAAACAACATGAAGAAACTAAACTTAAATGGAGAGAAAATAAACAAAAGCAAAGGGCCAAGAAGCGACCAGGTTCTTGTCCTGACCCAGAAACAGAGCCTGCATGTAAACAAAAATACAAGGACATGACAGATGAAGAGAGAAGAATATACCATCGAGAGAAAGTTCGACAGAGCAGAGAGAAACAAAGTAAACAGAAAAAAGCATCCGTAAAGAAGCAAGACAGAGAGAGAAAATCACATGCCAAGAACTCCTCTGAATCAACCGCTTCCCAGAGTCTGTCTGCCAGGTCTATTCGACGACACAGGAAGTAGATTGAAAATAACCTCCCCAAAAGTCCTAGATCTCGAGCAGCTGTTCTCGGTGGAGTCTTGTGTAATGAAGTCACCCCTGTCAAGATCATTGTCAGCAGCCATGAAAAAACTCAACACAAAGAAAAAATAATTGCTTCAAATGTGAAAAAAAGCCTTGAATTCACAAAGCAGTCTACTTCTACTGACAAAAGGAATGTACACTACGCAGTGGCACTGGCTGCAACTAAACTCAATCCGAAACTGAAGTCTGGTGAGGTGTTAAAAAAAATGTCCTCTCCGGGGAGTCTGAAAAGTACATTATTTAACATCGAATGAGGCTTAACGCTTGTTGTGGGAGGAGTTGATCAAACCAGAGTGCATTCTAAATGATTGGAGAAGTATTCAGTCTGTACCACAGTCACTGTATGGGTATAATTGCAAGCTATTTGATAACAAATGTTGTGAAGAGAAAAAAATACTGAAATAATTTTTAAAAATTGATTATTTTTTCCACAAAAGTCATGTTGAATGAACCAGGAACACAGATTACATGCATCATTTTAATGCCAAATTTGAATAAACTATGAATCAGAGTGGAGGTTTTGCTTCAGGCCAATGTCAAAGAATGTTAAAAATTTTGTCCTCTCCGACACAGAAAATGTTCAAAACGGCTCCTTTTTTCATCTTTCTATCATTTTTTTTGTTTGTAGTTATATCTTTGTGAAATTTGGAATAGAGAATGATGACTGCCTATTGACCACTTTTTGGAAAGGGAAACTCAAGCTGGGCTACTTTAAACATGATAAAAAATTTAAAGTTTGTGGTAGATATGGCCAAATTCTTCCCCAAATATGATAAAAACTGCGACTTTTCACCCATAATCCCATACACCACAGTGAATTCAGTATTTATTCGGTTGTTGAAACCCATGGTTGGAATCTGTAATGCTGAATGAGAGATTAGTTCATATTTATCCCCCTGTACTCCTTGATCGAACAGTTTGTCCAGAATTCAATTTCAAATTAAAAATTCAGCAGATGAGCCTTGAAATATCATTACCAGGTCGACGTCATGCCCGGCCATTCTCATTTTTCTGAACTTCACTATATCTACTGATGAAATGACCAGAAAAAATCATTAAACTAGACAACTTTTTTTCACCCCAAATTTGGCCAAATTTAGCAACCCTTAATGTGAAAACACCCAAATGGGGATCATTGGCAGAGGGTATCCCAGTCATCAAGCATGTGAAGTTTTGGCCTTGTGGTTTTCAGAGGAGAAGATTTTTTTAAAATCCACCAATCATAATCAGAGAATACCTCTGGCAGCCATGTTTTCCATCCCACAGGAACAAAATGAGGATTGTTTGTAGAGTACCTCCCATAGACCATTCCTGTCATATTCGGTTCACATCGGCGGAGTAGTTCCAGAGAAGCAGATGAAAATGTTATTTCCCATAGTGTTTCTATAGTAACTATAAACCACAACTGCAGCCATGTTTGCAACCCCATCAACATTGAATGAGGTTCGTTGGTAGAGGGTTTCCAGTCATCAGTCACATGAAGTTTCAAAATATTTGGCCTTGTAGTTTCAAATGAGATTTCTTGAAAATTCACATTCATGAATTCTGTTTAAATAGAAAATCAGTAAAAGAAGGTTAAAGAATATTTGAAAATTGCAATAGGTAAAGGGTTACAGGAAACACATTTTATTCAAATAATTTGTCATATCTTCAACGATATCATAATTGACTGGTCAGCTCTATACAAAATAAACAAAAAAACCTCCAAGCTTTTCAAAAACCTGTCACAAATCAGTATTTCTGATAAGAATCTTGAGAGTAATATTAATTTAATTATAGCTGCAAACATGTTTACAGTATAAGTCAAAATAAGTTGTGGGATAACCACTATTATCTATGTATCTTTCTCTTTCTACACTTATAAGACCAGAAGCTGACATCATTTTCTGGAAAGCTCTCACTGATAGCTTTCCAGAAAATGATGTCAGATTCGGATCTTATCAGTGCAAGAGCAGCAGTATACTTAGTTTATTGCAGTTATGCTACAACCTATTTTGACTTGTACTGCATACACAATATTTTTGAGTTTTTTCCCAGTTCTCAGTGGAGAAAATTGGAACCAACCCTTACCAGATTCTCAAAAACAAGTATTTTGCTGACAGTACCGATCTTCATGCAAACAGGAGAGGCATTGTGTTAAGCACTGACTGCCACGTATTTCCATCCTCTCATAGACCATTCCTGTCACGTTTTGGTTCACATCAGCTCAGTAGTGCCAGAGAAGAAGAGGAAAATGTGATTTCCCATTGGGTTTCTGTGATAACTATAAGCCGCAACCTGCGGCCATGTTTGCAACCCAATTAACATCAAATGTGGGTCTTTGGAAGAGGGGGTCCCAGTCATTGACCATGTGAAGTTTCAAAACATCTGACCTTGTGTTTTCTGAGGGGAAGCTTTTTTTAAAATCCACTAATCAGAATCAGAGAATGCATCTGGTGGCCATGTTTTCCAACCAACAGGAACAAAAAGAGGATCATTTGTACAGGACCTCCCATAGGCCATTCCTGAGAAGTTGGGTTCACGTCGGCTCAGTAGTTCCAGAGAAGAAGATGAAAATGTGACTTCCCATAGGGTTTCTATAGTAACTATAAGCCGCAATTGCAGCCATGTTTGCAACCCCATCAACATTAAATGAGGACCATTGGTAGAAGGTGTCTCAGTCATCAACCATGTAAAGATTTAAAACATTTGGCCCTGTGGTTTCAGAGAAGAAAATTTTTCAAAATCCACCAATCAGAGTTAAAGAATGCTTCTGGCAGCAATGTTTTTTGATGCACAGTAACAAAATGAGAAGCGTTTGTAGAGGACCTCCCATACACTATCCCTGCCAGGTTTGGTTCACATCGTCTCAGTAGTTCCAAAGAAGAAGATGAAAATGTGATTTCCCATAGGATTTCTATAGTAACTATACGCCGCAATTGCAGCCATGTTTGAAGCCCGATCAACATTAAATGAGGATCGTTGGTAGAGGGGGTCCCAGTCATGATTTATGTGAAGTATCAAAACATTTGGACTTGCAGTTTCAGAGAAGATTTTTGAAAATCCACCAACCAGAATCAAAGAATGACTCTGGTGGCCATGTTTTTCTTCCGATGGGAACAAAATGAGGATTGTTTATAGTGGACTACCCATAGCCAAGTTTGGTTCACACCAGCTCAGCGGTTTCAGAGAAGAAGATGAAAATGTGAAAAGTTTATGGACAACGACAGATGCCAAGTGATAGCAAAAGCTCACATGGCCTTTTATGCAAAAAGGAATGCGTATGTCTTGTGTGACTAATATGAGGGGAGGGGGGGGGGGGGGGTATATAATAGTAATGAATACCTCATAACACTTTTAACAAGGAATACAAATTACAAATACAAAATACAACAGTTGTGATCACACTAAGTTTCATTAGCATCCATTAGAATGTGCGGAACACAATTTTTTTTTGTATACACATTTATTTAGTTTTTGTGAAAAAAAATAAAACAAATGATGACATGGAAACACCTTGCCAAATATTTTGATACCGACTCATTCTGGACAACTGTATGGCTGGGTTTTCCTAGACAACTGGACAACAGATTTCTTAGACAGCTGCACAAGGGCTTTTCCCAGTGTCTCAGAAACAATAAAAAAAAAAAATGTTACCTTCCTGAATTAACAGTCCTTGGATTGGCAGACACCAATGTAGTAGCCACTACTACCGCCACAACTTTGTCATTGTCCACTTTCACTGTTCCACTTGTTGCACGATATAGTACAGAATGACCGACATTGTTCGGCTGCCTAAAAAGAATTGAAATAAAATCATTAAGCCACACTAGAAAAAAACTAGAACTATCAACTTGGGGTGATTAAACACCAACCCCTGCACCCACCCTTACATACACTTGATTCAGGTGGATGGGGATGTATTTAACACATGACTTTTTTCATTTCTTATAGAACAAGTTTCAGGGATAATTTTAGGTATCTACCGGGGTTGTTTATGGGGCCCTTATTTATTTATTTATTTATTTAGTGGTGTTTAAGGTCACATACTTATGCACAATGGCTAATCGTGACCGTGACAGTTTTACGGGTGGAGGAAGCCGGAGTACCCGGAGAGAACCATCGAGCAACGATGAGCAGCTGTAGGCTCTCCAACATCGTAACTCTGAACTCTGCACCGCAGCACAGGCAGGGTTAGATTGGTTGAAGACATGCGCACCATCGACGTGCAGTACGCCTCAGTACACAGCGTCATTGTGCCCCCGTGTAGGCAATCGGGGTGAAGTGTCTCGCCCAAGGACACAACGCGGTTGCCGCAGGTGGGATTCGAACCGAGGACCTCTCGGCTTGCAGCCTGCACCTCTCCCAAATGAGCCACCGCGCCCCTTATGGGGCCCTTCCCCAATGACATTTAGGCATAATTTTTCCCAATTCTTAATCCTGAATTTCCCAATCTTACTCAAACAAAAATTTAATGCACAACTGGTTGTTCTTAATGGATAGTCATAAGGCCACCAAGTTCAGGACACCAATTATACATTCAATTTTAACATTCATCCAGGAACTCTATTTTGAAAACAATCTGAACATTTTTTTCGGAACCGGACCCCAAATTTTCAGGCTATAAAAAAAAAAAAATTGTCTCAAAATTCAACAAAACGCATAAAAAAATCCCCCCCCACCCAAAAAAATTCTGAATTAAGGTCCAAAATTTCAATCCGAACATGACCTAAAATTTTCAGGCTAAATTTTTTTTTTTTTCCCAAAATTGAACAAAGCGCATAAAAAAACAAAAAAATTTTTCAAAATTTTGGTCCAAAATTTCCATTGGAACTGGACCCAAAATTTTCAGGCTAAAATTTTTTTTTATCCCAAAATTGAACAAAATGCATAAAAAAAATCGATAAAATTTTTTTTTCACATTTTGATCCAAAATTTCTAAGTCCGAATTAGACCCCAAATTTTCAACCCAGGGACCCGATTTGAACAAACTTGAATCTGACTCCCCTAGAGATGATGTATACCAAATGTTAAATGATTCTGACTATTGGATCTGAAGAAGATTTTTAAAGAAATTTCCTCATATTGCACTAAGTTAAAATTTAGGCCACAGGGAGCACAAATATTAACCGAAGAACTCGATTTGAACAAACATGAATCTGCTAAATATGAAAGGATTCAGACTGGTGGATCTGAAGAAGATGATTTTTGAAGAAATTTTATCATATTGCATGAAGTTAAAATTCGAGCTCCCTTGGGGAGCCCGAATATTAACAGTACTAAATGAATCCAGGATGTGTGATCAGGTGGCGGATCCGGCTGACTGATCATGACCAAAATAGGAAAGTCTCATCCAGACATCATATCGAGTTATCCTTCCAAGTTACAATGAAATCACTTCATAAATATGGACTGTAGTCTGTGCTAAACAAATCTAGGTCACAGGCCTGTGCGGCCATCACGGTTGACTGATCACAGACATAGGACATTCTCATTTAGACATTATATGGAGTCATCCTACCAAGTAACAATGAAATCCCTTCACAAATGCGACCTGTAGACTGTGCTAAAAGTTTCTGGGTTTCGGTCTCGGGCAGCCATCATGGTTGACAGACTGCGACCAAAAGGGGAAGTTCTCATCTAAACATTATATACTGTCATCCTACCAAGTTACAGTGAAATCCCTTCTTTTTTCTTTTTTATTAGGGTTTAATGACACTTTAACAGCCAGGGTCATATCGTGTCAGTGAGGTGGAGGAAATCGGAGTACCCGGAGAGAACCACCGAGCAACGACAAGCTGCTGCCAGCTCCCCAACATCGTAACTCTGCAGTGCAGCACAGGCAGGGTTAGATTGGTTGAAGACATGCGCACCATTGACGTGCAGTACACCTTAGTACAAGTGAAATCCCTTCATAAATATGACCTCTTGGCTGTGCTAAAGGTTTTTGAGTTTTGGGCTCGGGGAGCCATCTGACCAATCACAAGCAAAATGGGACGTTCTCATCTAGAAATGACCTTAACCCTGCATATGAAATTTCGTGACAATTGGACAAGAACTACTGGGTGTAGCCCATGCTAAAGGAAAATGTGAACAGACTAACAGACTTCCTCACGCGTGATGGCAATAGCTTATCTTGACTTTGTCAAGCTAAGCTAAAAATGTGGGGATATAGTGATGATCTCCATCCATACCTCCATACATCCATTTTTTTAGCTACAATTTTGAAACTTACCATCTTAAGTATGGTATAGACTCCGAGGTGTTTTAATTTGATATGTTGAATTTGTGTTGTTCAGGTAGGGTATCTTGATATGCATTAAGGTTTCAGATTTTTTATATGACCTCCCCCCCCCCCCCCACCACCTCCCAACCTGAATTCAAAACGTTGAAAGTGTCTGATCAATATGAATACTGAATATTTAGTATCAGACATAAAAACCATCATCAATATACCATTTCCTTTCATCTAATTTGAGGTATATTTTTTGCTTTGGTGTAAATGTTAAACCAGAGGCTTAAGTGAGCCTAAAGTGCTCACCTGGCTCAAGTTGTCAAAAGACAAGAGTGTATCAGTAAGTGATCAGCAGCAAGAGCAATTTTTTGATTTACTATGACACAACCAAAGGCAATTTTTTTGGCCATTCATTTCTGCTGGCCCTAGGAAAGCTATCAAGCAAGCTCTGTTCTGTGAATTTTTGTTTTGTCTTCAACTACTGTCATTCTCTCTTCCCCCCACCCCTCCCAGACAAAAAAAAAAAAAAAATTCCGGCATAAATGAAATACTTATTTATTTATATTTATTTATTGTTGTTTAAGGTCACATATTTATGCACAATGGCTAATCATGACCGTGACAGTTTTACGGGTGGAGAAAGCCGGAGTACCCAGAGAGAACCACCGAGCAACGACGAGCAGCTGCCAGCTCCCCAACATCGTAACTCCGCACTGCAGCACAGGCAGGGTTAGATTGGTTGAAGACATGCACACCATCGACGTGCAGTACGCCTTAGTACACGGCCTCATCGTGCCCCCATGCGGGCAATGGAGATGAAGTGTCTTGCCCAAGGACACAACGCGGTTGCCGCAGGTGGGATTTGAACCGAGGACCTCTCGGCTTGCAGCCTGCACCTCTACCTACTGAGCCACCGCGCTCCCAAATGAAATACTTATGATCCTGTTATATACTACATGACAAGTATGGTTCACATCAGCCCATTAAATCTGAAAATAGAAATACTGAGTGTAGACCAGAATTTGGGAGCCCAAATTCTGACTTACTGGGTTTATTTGAAACTAGAGGCTCGACACAGAGCCTGTAATCACTCACCTGGAACTACATATAAAAATGTGATTTTCCATAGACTTTCCATGGTAACTATGAGCTGCAATGGCGACCATGTTTGCAAAATTACATCAACATTACATGAGGATCATTGGTAGAAGGTATCCCAGTCCTCAATCACGTGAAGTTTCAAAACATTTGAATCCATCAATCAGAATCATAGAAGGTCTCTGGTGGCCATATTTTTTAACCAACATGAACAAAAAGAGGACCGCTTGTGGAATGCCTCGTATAGACCATTCCTGCCAAGTTTTGGTTCACGTCAGCTCAGTAATTCCAGAGAGAAGATAAAAATGGGATTTCTATAGTAACTATAAACCGCAATTGTGGCCATGTTTGCAACACGATAACATTAAATGAGGAACGTTGGTAGAGGGTGTCCCAGTCATCAACCATGCAAAGTTTCAAAACATTTGGCCCTGTGGTTTCAGAAGAGAACAGTTTTCAAAATTGACCAATCAGAATCAAAGAATGCTTCTGGCGGCCACATTTTTCATCCACCAGGAATAAAATGAGTAACAGTTGTAGAGAACCTCTCATAGACCATGCCTGCCACATCTATAAATTTGGCCCCTGTGGTTTTAAAGAATAAGAAAGATTTTAAACCCGAGAAACAGAATTTTACTGTCACCAGTAAATTCAAGCCTGTGTGAAAATAGTTAAAACATCAAAAATAAACAAAGCAGAAAGAGAATTTATGGAGGCTTATTTTGGGGGTTAAAATATTTTTAAAGAAATCAGAAATAGGTTTTCATTAACAGTATTACATGAAATAAAATCTTTCGAAACCACACTGAGGTCTTGAGAGGGTTAAGTTAAAGACATCCATACAGGAATCAGATAAATGTTTCCAAGAAACCAGAAAAAAGCATATATATTTTGCACAGAATTGAAAGAATACAGCATAAAAAGAAATCTTTGGAAAACACACTGAAGTCAGGAGAGGGTTAAATAAAAGATATCCATACAGAAATCAGATCAAATTTTTTCCTAGGAACCAGCAAAAAACATGTATGTGCATAGAACTGAAACTGTTTGATCATGACATTAATAAATTTTTTGGAACCCACATTGCAGCCTTGAGAGGGTTAAATTAAAGATATGCATACAGGAATCAGATAAATGTGTCCAAGAAACAAGAAAAAAACATATATGCACAGCAGTGAAAGTTCATCATGAAATAAAATCTTTGGAAAAACACACTGAAGTCATGAGAGGGTTGATTGAATTAACGATATTCATACAGGAATCAGATCAATTTCTTTCCAAGGAACCAGAAAAATACATATACTGCATTGAAAGGGTTTCTTTGTTCATGGCATCAATAAAATTCTTGGAACCCATATTGCAGTCTTGAGAGGGTTAAATTAAAGACATGCATACAGGAATCAGCTGTTTCCAGAATTGAAAGAGTTTGTTTTGCAAAGATTTTATTTCATGTTGAATGAACCAAGTCCACAAAATTTTCTGATTAAAATAACAAGATTACAATGTGCAGCAGTTTTGTCGACTTAAGAACATGTGACATGTCAATCAAGCTTCTCTGTGAATGAAAATTTTTCTCCAGGATAAACTACTGCAAAAATGCTGACTCATCATTCTTTCCAATACCCTCTACCGGGCACCCTGAATGAACTGGTGGCAATTTATTTTAACCAATCCCTTCTTCCGGTCCTAAGGATGCTTCATACCAAATAACAGTTCTCTGTTCCTTGTGATTTGGGATATATGGGCTTTAGAATTATTTTCTGTTTTTAGCCCCTGGGGTTGCCACAGGGCTGTGAAATTATATTTTATTTTTTTTTGGGGGGGGGGGGGGGGGGGGAGGGGGGAGGGGGGCATCAATCAATTACTTGGGACCCACTTATACTTCATGCCAAATTTGGTTTAAATTGGCTCACCGGTTCTTGAAATAGAAATTTGGGGCAGAGCCCAAAATGGATATGCCTCCACAGAGAGCCCAGATATTGACCTATCAACTTCCCTTAAACAAACTTTTATCTTCTACACCAAAGTATGTTCCATACCAAATATCAGGGCATTCCCTCTGGTGGTTCATGAGAAGAAGATTTTTAATGGTTTTTAAGCTTTTGGGACATAACCAGGGCACGAATATGGCAGCTGCTTCGTTTGAACAATATAGAAAGGGTATACTCCATAGATGGTCTGTGCAATATATGTTTGAATTTGGCCAAGTGGTTGCGAAGAAGATGTAAAGTTTGCAAAAAGTTAACAGATGACGGACGACAGACAAAAGTGATGGCAATAGTTTCCACTGACTTGCAGTCAGGTGAGCTAAAAATAATTATTGATATTTATAAATCATACGGTGTGCATAAAGGTGGTGAAATTTTGTATCCAATCCTGTATCCAAACACACCACTTTTGTTGTTAGGCTAAAAAAAAAATAATGTTTTGATTCTCAGGCCCTCCCTCGTTGGATTTGAACCTCCTCATTAGACATTTCTATTATGTCATGTTTTTTAAAGAATTTGTGAAAACTTGGAATGGTCATTTTTTCACATTTCTCGACATATAATTATTCAGCTGTGTTAGCAGTAAATTGGTTTTTCTTGTTGCAGTTTATGGGAGAGTGCCCAGGGGCACACTCCCATAAACTGTAATAAAGAAAATTCTGATATACTGGATCATGATTTAATTATTTATTTATTTGCTGGTGTTTAAGGTCATATATTTCTGCACAATGGCTAATAATGGCCGATATAAACTCAAGTTTAACCAATTATTTAGAGCCATGTTTCCCATTTTAACGGACTCCTACCCCAAGCATTGGTTAGTGGGGCCTATTCTAATGGATCATGATGCTTGACAGATCTATACCATTAAAAAGAACAATAAAAAACAAATCCTTTTAGCTGTTGTTATGGCAGTTAGTTATAAAAGGTATACTATAAATACACTAAAATACTACCTTTTCTCTTTTTCAAGTGGAAAGACAGCAAAAAGATTTACTGAGTGTACTCAACCCTTTTACACAAAAAAAAAAAAATTTAAAAGTAAAAATAAAATCCTCCCTCCCTCACTGATTTGAAAAAAAAATTGCCTGAGAATCAATTCATTTTTTTTATTTGGCCTTATAGAATCCGTTTCTGGCAAAAGGCCTCAAGGGAGTATTATTTAAAATATTTAAAGTGTTTTCATATGTTATGATAGGGTTCATAGATTTGGATGGAGGATTCCTAGTTTTATAAAGTCCTACATTTCCCCAGTGATAACACTTTGGTTGTATATGAATTGATTTGTTACCAGTGTGATGACAAACTTAAATTGTGGGGATACTCCATAGTGTGCTTTGCACACACATTTCTTTGTACTAGTTTATTTTTGTAATTATTTCTTTGCCAACAAAAGCTAACATTCTTGGTACATTTTATGTTTTAGGCCTCATAATCTACAGAATAACATGGGTAGTGGTGTATTTTGTCCCTTGAGTGCAAGAAGGCTAAAGCATTATAAAGCCTTGTTGCACTCAAGGGACAAATTTATCAATTTTATTAACTTTGGTAAAGTATCAGGCATAAACCATTTAATTTTTATATTTTCAAGTTATAAAATAAAATTGGAACACCAAAACAGCAATTCTGTCTGAGTGAATTTAGTTTAAGAGCTATAGCAACCTACTTGTATTCTTTGGTTGTTGAATCTTTCCATCCTGAAGATCCAATCTGATCAAACTCTACCCTTATGGGTATACGCTGAAAGAGAAAAATAAATTATTACCGAAAAACTTCTTGATTTTATCCAGTACATTCTCTTGACATTTCCTGATATCGCAAACTTGGGAAGTTTCAAAGAATGTACATGTAACAAAAATAAATTATTAGTTAGGCCTAAAAAAAATTAAAAATCTGTTTCTCAGGCCCTCCCGCATGGTCTTTTTGGCTGCCGCATGCTCTCTTTTTATAACCAATGTAAGCTTGAAAAAAAATAAAAATTAAATGGTTTATGTCTGCTAATTTATCCGAGTTAATAAAATTGATAACTTTATCCCTTGAGTGCAAGAAGGCTTTGCAATGCTTTCAAGGGATGAAATACACCACCACCTATGCTATTCTGTAGATTATGAGGCCTGAAACATAAACCAAGAACATGAACTTTTTATGGCAAAGAAATAATTACAGAAATAAAAAATATAAAAAAAAACGCTCGCCCGCATGCAGTTTCACAAATAATGGCCTGAGAAACAGAAGATCTACTTTGTGAGGCCTTACAAACTTCCTGATTTTATCTTTTCCATCTCTTGGAAGTTCCTGATATTGCAAACTTTGAGAGTTTCCATCAGCGTACATTAACTTTGGTGCTTCAATAAATGACCTCTGTTGAACTGCAACAAAGTAAATAATAAGTACATGCAATAAGATTAAAACAGAAAGTGTTGCAGTCAGGCAACATTTTGAATGAATCTATTTAACCAGAGGCTCAAGTAAGCCTAAAACGCTCACCTAGCTAAGTTGTCAAAAGAGTCAAAAGAGATGAATGTATCAGTTAGTTTTCAGCAGCAAGAGCAATTTTTTTTATTTGCTATGACACAACCAAAAGGCAACTTTTTGGCCATTCATATCTGCTGGACCTACGAAAGCTTTCTAGCAAGATCTGTTGTGAATTTTTGTTTTGTTTTAAACTACTGTGGTTCTCTCTACCCCCCCTCCCTCCCCCCCCCCCCCCCCCCAAAAAAACAATTCTGGCATAAGTGAAATATTTATGACCAAGTTATATACTACATGACACATCTGCCCATTGAATCTGAAAATAGAAATATAAAGTGAGCCCAAAATTTGGGAGCCCATATTTTGACTTGTGGAGTTTCTTTGAAAAAAAGTGAATCTGCATCACTGATATAAGTTCTAAACAAAAAATCGAAGCATTTTTGCAAGTGGCTTATAAAAAGAGGATTTTAAAAGCATATTAGGCTCATGGAGCATTAACCCCACCCTAAGGGATATAGTAATTTGGAGGGAAAAATCAGAAGAGTAAATTCCCCCAGCCTGAAGATGGCAGCAGCTTCATTTGAACAAAGGAGAAAGGGTTTACTCCAAAAGTTAAAAAATTTATAGTAATTTATATATTTTTTATACTTACCAATGACCCAGACTTAGCTGGTGCTAACTCCACAAAAACCAGGGCCAAACACAAATTTTGCCCCCCAATCCCCAAAATTTGCATCCAAAACAAAAAGAAATCATGTCCTAAAGGACCTCCATAGTACGACTCTACTGCGCATGCGCAGTGACGCAGTCGTCCCGAAATTGGCGCCAAATATCATTCTTACTGGCAGTGCCTGGTCAGCGCTATGTACTCAGCGGGGAGGCAAGAGTTCCCAACTCAGGGAGGGCCATCCCCGTCTGGGTCATTGGTAAGTATAAAAAATATATAAATTACTATAAATTTTTTAACATTTTTATACTGTACCAATGACCCAGACTTAGCTGAATAGTAAACAGGCTGGAGGGCCTAGGACATAGAGGAAAATCCAATAAGCTCAATTATAAAATAAAGAGGTAACCCCTTAAGGAGAAAAGGAGTATTAGGCTTTACATGTATCTTTCTTATTTAATATTTTAATTAGAAAGATACACTACCCTTAATAATTGAGCACAATAACATTCATGTTCTCTATTAACATCCAGTATAACCCTTATACTAATTATTTTTAAAGCAAGCCAATAAATAAAGTAGTCCAGAGAATTGAGACTCTTTATAATCATTTAAAAGTGTCCGAGTATTGTATATTAAAGCCCGTTTGACACTTGACAAATACAAATGCTTCACACCGAGCTACACTTTAAAAATAAGACATGAATGAAATTAAACATTAATATTACACTTTAAAACCATCCCGGAAGCGACTCAGAAATACTGTCTTGGAGGAGGCATTCCCTTGCTTTTCACTATAAAGCAGGTGACCTAAGCGCACCCCCCCCCCCCCCCCCCCCCCCTTCCCCTTGCCCTGGGTCAAATAGCCCAGAGCGAAGAGGGCAGCCGGACGGAGTCACTGCCGGAACAGAAAGCCTGCATAACTATAGTTGCAACTGTTTAGTGGACGACATTCTGAGCAACAGATAACGGACCTAAATAATGCAGGTCTCCAGAAATGGACTCAATATTTCTGAGATAAAAATTTGTGAATGTGGATGGCTGAGACCAATATGCAGCCTTCATTAAATCTGTAATAGCAACACTATTTGCGTAAGCCCAAGATGTAGAAAGAGCTCTTACTTCATGAGCCGAAATCTTAAGCACAGGCTGCTGAGTTGAAGATAGATTATCATAAGCAGTACGGATAGTTAATTGAATCCATCTAGCAGTAGAATGGACCATAATGTCCTTTCTATTAGGCATCAGAGACAGAAAGAAGCGTTTTTGTCCCTTTCTGTTAAACTGAGATCTTCGTTTATAGATACGTAGTGCTCTAACAGGACAGAGTAAAGGCCTACGCCCATCTGAAGACGGAAGAGCCTTAATAACAATAGGTTCCGGATATTTATTAGGAGCCTGATTCTTAGCTAAAAAACCCACATTAGTAGTGAAGGTGATAGTGTTCCCAACAGTACGATAATGAGAATCATCCACCGATAGTGCATGAAGCTCACTGACTCTTCTGGCAGAAGAGAAAGCTAAGAGAAAAGCTGTCTTATAAGATAAGAATTTGAAATCTACTGTCCCAAGAGGTTCAAATGGCTTTTCCTTCAATTTAAGGAGAACCCAAGCTAAATTCCACTTAGGAATTAATCTAAGAGTTCTGGGTCTATTTATCGAAAAGTTTCTAACCAATTTCGATAAAGAGACATTAGATCCAATTTGTAAACTATCATGATGTGCATAGGTATCAGATAACATAGATCTATAACCCTTTATAGTAACAGGTTGCAGTTTGATTTCGTCAAACAAGTATACTAGAAAGTTAGCAATGTCTGGTATAGAGGGATCAAATATATCAACAGAATGATCCCTACACCAACGACGGAAAACCTTCCACTTAGCCGCATAGTTTAGCGAAGAGGAGGTCCTCCTACAGTTAGAAATCGCGTCCACTGCTCGTCCTGTAAAGTGCTTGCCACGCAAGAAGGACCGCACAACGGAAAAACGTGAAGGTTGACACCTTGCGGGTTGTGATGTAGTTGGCGCGATTTCCCCTGCCAAAGAAGATCCTCTCGTGGAGGGAGCTTCCGCGGTAGGTCCCACAACAGACACCTGAGTAGATTTATCCACGGTCTCTGTGGCGACAGAGATGCTACCAACAGAATCTTGCATTGAGATTGTTTTATCTTTAGCAATACTTGTTGAATTAACGGCGCTGGAGGATACGCATATCCTACCATTCCGTCCCAAGGGATCGATAGAGCGTCTACTGCAAATGCTCTTGGATCCGGACACGGGGACACATACGTCTGCAACTGATTGTTGAGATGTGTCGCAAATAAGTCTATCATTGGCCGTTCCCATTGGTAGCAAATCTGATTGAATACTTGTTTGTTGAGAGTCCACTCCGACGGCAACAAGCGACCCTTTCGTGAAAGGGAGTCTGCTAGCACATTCAGACGACCCGGTATGTGACGGACCGAAAGAAGAACGTGATGTTCCAACGCAAACAGAAGGATTCTTTCCGTTAGATTGAAAAACGGAACTGAATGAGTGCCTCCCTGATTCCGTATATACGCCACTACTGTCGTATTGTCGGATAGGATTTGGACATGAGCATCGTGAATAATGTCCATCCAGTGACGTAACGCAAGCCAGATTGACATCATTTCCTTGATGTTTATGTGCTTGCACAGGAATTGCGGATCCCAAAGACCCTGGCATCTCGAATCCGTTGGGATTAATGATGCACCCCAACCTGTTTGACTGGCATCCGTCATAATGGTAAAACTCGGATCCGGCAACTGCAGCGGAACTCCTTGAGTTAACCACTGAATGTTTGCCCAAGTCTGAATCTCTTGTTTCACTTGATCTGACAAGAGAACGTCTACATCGAGCGAATGAATTTTCACACTCCAATTCTGAGTCAGGAAAATTTGAAGAGGCCGTGTGCGTAGCCGTCCCATCGGAATGAGATCCGCGGCGGCTCCGCACAGACCTATCAGTCTCATAAATTCTCTCGCCGTGACTTTGTCTGAATTCAGACAATAGCGAGCGTAACAACTGACTAATTTCGCTCTGGTTAACGGCAGACGAACGAGATTGTTGTGCGTCTCGAAGCTCATTCCCAGATGAGTGAATGACTTGGACGGCACCAGATCCGACTTCTCCTCGTTTACTATGAAACCGAGACGTCGGAGCAATAGAAGAAGATTCTGAACATCGTTCTGAAGCGTTAACTCGTTGCCATACCTCTGAAGAATGTCGTCCAGGTAGGCCGACGTTACCGCAGACGAATGAGCTCGGAAGTAGATCATTACCGAGTTCATTACCCGAGTGAAAGCCCAGGGTGCTAGATTCAATCCGAAGCACATGGCCCGGAACTGATACACCACTCCTAGGACTGCGAAGCGTAGATACTTTCGGAATGTCGGATGTACCATGACGTGAAAGTACGCATCTTTGAGATCTATGCTCGTTGCATAATCGTTCACCCGAATACTCGCTCTGACCGATCGAATCGTCTCCATATAAAACTTCGGAGCGACGATCAGCTTGTTTATCCAGCTCAAATCTATGACTGGACGGAACGAGCCGTCTGGTTTCGGAACCAGAAACAGATGGCTGTAGAATCCCAGCGATTCCTGGTTTTCTACGACCTCTACCGCGTTCTTCATTAAAAGAGACTGCACCTCTGATAGCAGAGCGTCTCTTTTCTGAGGGTTTGACGGAAGATGAGTCCACTTTGGACTTCGAGTTAATGGAGGCTTTCGTTTGAAGGATATCTTTAGACCTTCCGAAGTCACTCCTCTCACCCACGGGTCGTCCGTAATCGACGCCCACTCTTGAGAAAAACTCGACAACCTTCCGCCAACCGGAACGCGATAGAGGTTTGAGCCATCACCTCCTGGATCTGCGAGGCCTGCGGTAGGAGAAACCACGCCTTCCACGACCCGCACCTCGCCTCGTCGACCTCGGGGCGTCCGACCGATTGTCCCGGCCTGAAGGACGTCCCGAACGAGAGTCACTATCCTGACGGTCTCTCGAATAAGAGCTAGAGGACGCACCGGAACCTCTATAGGAACCTCTCTTGGGCGGATAAGACCCAGAAGTGCCCGCCTTATTCGTGTCTGCTGTATCCGACCTTTTAGGAGCGGATCTAAACAACAGAGAATCACTAGCTTTCTTTTTAATATTATCATAAATAGCGGAAAGCTTGCCGTCAAAGAGAAGATCTCCTGAGACCGAAGCGACTCTAAGAGAGTTCTTCACCTTAGAATCCACTAGTGTGGATGTAGACAGGGCTGCGTCACGTCTAACCAACTCCAGATTTGCCACTGAAAGGGCGGAGTTACACGTGGAATAAGCTACTGCCCTTGAAAGAAGTCTTAAGGAGGATTGTATATCCTGAAACTCTTCCCCTTGAAGACGCAGTGATAACGCCTTAGTAAGGTGATCTGCGTAAGATAAGGCATCTAAATTGGCTGTGTTAGACGCAATAGCTGTTTCCAACACTGCGGTTGGAATAGAAGCTGACGACGGTAATGATAGCTCTAAGTCTTCCGCCTCGTCGTCCATACGCAGAGGAACTCTCGGTATACCCTGACCTGCCGTGTCGAATTTATTCCTTGCATTAATGAAAGGCAGGTTGAGAGTATTTGCGGACAAGAAGCCTGCTTTCCCCGTCCTGGAAGCAAGTTTAAAAATAGCGTCGTTCAATAATTCAAATGTTCTTGCAACATTATTGGACTGCGACGGAAACTCGGGAGCGATGTCCCTGAACCGCTCGAAAAAATCAGAGTCCAATGACGCTATAATTCTCCTGTCCGGAAGCGCAGCAGTCTGGCCCGACGGAACAACTTGAGGAAGAAAGTGCCGGATGAAGTCCACGGCAGCTTTGTGTTGTTCCGAAAGGGATAGCTCCAATTCATCCGTATCCCTTTCACCATCCGGTCGGACCTCCCGATGTTCCCGGTCGTCCGCCCCCGATGCTTCGGCGGAGCGTACCGACCCAGCGCCGTCGGATAATTCTCGATCCGACACCGTTTCTGTCGGCTGCTGGGATGCTGCGATAAGCTGTGCTATCTGCACTAGAATGTCCGACGTCGAGACCTGCGGAGGAGCGGTCTTTCGCTGCTTCGCCGAGGGCAGCTCCGCATCAGATGGCTCCCGCATACTTTTCCTATGCGAACGTCCGGAGTCCATCGGTCTCGAATCCCCGGCTGCCGGATGGTGTGACCTGGTCGCCGAAGAATCCTTCATCGGCGAAGCTGGCAAAATATCGGAGGTCACGCAGCCAAGGTGCGGTCGTGTGCGCCGACGAGAAGAGGAAGCCTTAACAGTCTCTGCGGACTGCTTATACAACGGAGCGTCCCGAGCGACGGACGTATGCTCCGCTAAAGACACATTTTGTACCACAACATCTGGTCCCAGATGTTGTTGTACGAGAGAGGGGCCTCTCTCGCTCGCGGCCCGGCTGGACCTGGACGAGCTAGGAACCGGACTAAAAGGCTTCCTCCGTTCTCGTTCACTATCCGCCGTCACTGGGTGTGCATCTATTATTTTTATAGTGCTCGCATCACCCAAAATTTCCTCTTGGACCGCATCGGACGAACCCGGCTGCCGAACCATTCGGTGAATGGACGCTACACCGGGCGAGCTAGCGGACGACATTTGTCTAATCTCCATGAGCACTTTTGCCGCTAGCTCTGTATTTAATTGTGATGACGGACGCACACTTGAAGAAGATAACATGGAAACATCACCCTGTTCTGGTTCCTCTGAAATAGAAACTGAGAGAGTAGAGTGACCTTGTGGAGAAAGAGCCGGCATCGCTCTTTCTCCAGAAACAACATATCGTGACACACGTTTCCAATGTTTCTCATCCCAATGTTCACATACAGGACAGGGATTAATGCGAGAACACTGACTACAATTAATGCAATAATCATGAAAGTCAGAGGAAGATTTCTTCCTATTACAATTTGAACAAGTTCCCTTCATTGTGAAAGAACAACAATAAGTCCTAGTTACTCGCAAAAACCCCTGACACAAAGATACATAATAACATGATCCATTAATAAATGAAAAAACAATTGCAAAACAAAATAATTTTGAAAAAATATTTTTTCAGAGAAGCCCAAGTTGCTGAAAAGTAACGTTGAGCCCCGATGGATCCGATGGCAAAGTGTGGTCAAAAATTTTAAAATTATATAAAATAATTAATGAGACACTTTCGGATAATATAAATGTATCTTATAATGAGATAAACTACCTCAAAGGCAAACAGCCCCCCTCAAAAAAGGCTGTTGCCAATGAAAACAAACAGTGTAAACACAGAAGAAAACATGACTCCAGGCACTGAAAAAACTGGCCCGGAATCAGTCATCAATTACACTCTATCTGATGCAAAACAGAGACTCCCAGGGGAGAATCTGCAGAACATCAGATGGAAGATGCAGAACACAAACGTTATACACCCATGGGTGAAAACGTAACTATGGGGAAAATAACAGAAAACATTCTGTAACCAAGCAACTCTCCCAGGGAATTTTTAGAAATGAAACTTCTCAAAAATATGCCAAAAGCATGGGAGAATTGCAAGGGGGGACTTTAGAAGGTTAGGGGAGAGGAAACACTGAATAAGCAGTGCAACAATTAGCAAGAATGACAACAAGAGGCGTTTGCCTCGAAAATAGGCAACTTAACATAATTTCAACAAAAAATTTTAAGTACAGCCCTGATTATTTTTTGCCACTTCTTTTTTCCTCTCCTCCTTCTATCCTCCTTAGAATCACATTTTCTCCAAGAATTACGTGTCTGGCATCCTTTAAACTGAGATTTACAAGCACAAAGATCAGTGAGATGTTGACTGATGAAGGGCCAAACAGAGAATGATATTTGGCGCCAATTTCGGGACGACTGCGTCACTGCGCATGCGCAGTAGAGTCGTACTATGGAGGTCCTTTAGGACATGATTTCTTTTTGTTTTGGATGCAAATTTTGGGGATTGGGGGGCAAAATTTGTGTTTGGCCCTGGTTTTTGTGGAGTTAGCACCAGCTAAGTCTGGGTCATTGGTACAGTATAAAAATATGGTCTGTGCCATAAATGAATTTGACCAAGTGGTTTTAAAGAATAACAAAGATTTCAAACTAGAGAAACAGAATTTTACTGCCACCAGTAAATTCAAGTCTGTGTGAAAATGGTTGAAGCATCAAAAATAAACAAAACAGAAAGAGAATTATTGAGGCTTATTTTGGGGGGTAAAATATTTTCAAAGAAATCAGAAATAGGATTTCATTAACAGTATTACATGAAATAAAACCTTTGGAAACCACATTGCAGGCCTCGAAATAACAAGATTTCGAAAAACCTTCCAGCAGGTTGCCTCATTTGACAGTGGTTAACCTGCTGATCGGTTACCTAGATTTTTTTCATAAACCTATTGGTTAAACATTGCATTAAAAGTATTAATACTGACAAAGCTTCTGACATACCAAACTACAGTTCCTCCCAAATTAGTTTGGCGATTAGACACAAGGGACCCAAGGCAGGCACAGTACAAAACAGGTACATAAACACGCCCCCAACCCCAACATACACACACACACTCACGTATGCACGCATTAACATTTGTTCTTTGCTTTATATGATTTTTTTGTGTCTAATAAAAATTAAAGAATTTTAATTGTTTATTTTGATGTGTGGCTTATTATTTCAGACACCCAAACACATTTGTCTCGAACTGGGAGTGGGAATTGGGCAATTGTGTGGGGATGGGGTCAAATACCGTCGATGGACGTCTGTATTACGAATAAATTGAACTTTAGGGCATGGGAGTTGCATTGGAAAAGAAACAATTGTAAATCGTATCTACCTTCCCCTACATTTTGGAATCCAGAGAATGTAATCCAGAGTTCCATACTAAAACTTTATTTGTGCCACAATGTTCAAAATCATTTGGAAAAACCCATGTCACAACCATGCTGGCTGTTTATTCAAATGGAATAAGCACGTAAATAAGAAGTCAGTATTGGTGAATAAAAGACGTTTCCGTAATGTGTTCGAAAATTTTTCTCACGTATTGGTAGGGTAAAAAGGGGCGGAATGCAAATAATTAACAACTCATTTGATTTTCAATATGTCTCCTTTTTATTGTATCGAAGACTTATTTTCAGCTTCGCGCAGTGTGAGAGTTAATACCTTACGTGTGGTAAATGTATAACAAAGCAGTTAGCTCCCTTTAGCTGTAACAGACAATTGTCTTTCTCAGAATCAAAACAAATTAATTGTTTCGAGAGCCAGAGGGTGCCACGAGTTGGTACTGCAGATCTTCAGTACCGCTAATACTATAGATTTATATCCCCCCCACAAGTACAGTAATGATTGAAACACACCGTATGAAAATCACATGAGCATTTTGTTCTTGTTTTGTTCACTGCAGTGCTTCTTTTAAATCAGTGGGAGGAAAAACGTTGAAAACTTTTCTCATCCCGTAACAACTTAGTTGGCCATCGGCACGATTTTTGTTTAACCGAGCAAGCGTTCGCCTAAAAACAAAATCTGCGTAATCGATAGGCGAACGGTACGAGCGTTCGCGTCTTATTTCGAGGCCTGACATTGAAGTCTTGAGAGGGTTAAATTAAAGACATCCATACAGGAATCAGATAAATGTTTCCAAGAAACCAGAAAAAAGCATATTTATTTTGCACAGAATTCAACGAGTTCAGCATAAAATAAAATCTTTGGAAAACACACTGAAGTCAGGAGAGGAAATAGGTTTTTATTAACAGTATTACATGAAATAAAACCTTAGGAACTCACATTGAAGCCTTGAGGGGGGTTAAATTATAGATATTCATACAGGAATCAGATCAATTTGTTTTCCAAAGGAACCAGAAAAAAACATATACAGCATTGAAAGGTTTGTTCATGGCATCAATAAAATCTTTGGAACCCACATTGCAGTCTTGAGAGGGTTAAATTAAAGACATACATACAGGAATCATATAAATGTTTCCTGCATTGAAAGGGTTCATTCAACATGAAATAAAATCTTTGGAAAACACACTGAAGTCAAATTTTCTTAACAATTTTCTGATTGCAATAACAAGATTAGACTGTGCCAGGAGCAATTTGTTATTTTAAGAATAATGTTATTCTAGATGTCAATTCAGGTTCTCAGTGAATGAAAATTTTTGTCCAGGATAAACTACTGCAAAAATGATGACTCATAATTTTTTCCAATACCCTCTACCAGGCATCCTGATTGAACTGGTGGCAATTTTTTTTAACCAATCCCTTCAACTGGTCCTAAGGATGCTTCATACCAAATAACAGTTCTCTGTTCCTTGTGGTTTGGGATATATGGGCTTTTGAATTTTTTTCTATTTTTATCCCCTGGAGTTGCAACAGGGCTGTGAAAATTTTGTGGGGGGCATCTATCAATTACAGAGGACCCACTTATACTACATGCCAAATTTGGTTGAAATGGGGCCACCTGTTCTTGAAAAAGAAATTTTGGACAGAGCCCAAAATGGATATGCCCTCACAGAGAGTCCAGATATTGATCTATCAACTTCCCTTTAACAAACTTCAATCTTCTACACCAAAGGATGTTCCTTACCATATATCAAGGCATTCCCTCTGGTGGTTCATGAGAAAAAGATTTTTAAAGGTTTTTAAGCTTTTGGGGCATAAACCAGAGCCCGAATATGGCAGCTACTTCATTTAAACAAAATAGAAAGGGTATACTCCACAGATGGTCTGTGCAATATATGTTAGAATTTGGCTTAGTGGTTGTGAATAAGATGTCAAGTTTGCAAATAGTTAACAGAAGACGGCCGACAGACGCAAGACAAAAGTGATGGCAATAGCTCCCACTGACTTGCAGTCAGATGAGCTAATAAGCTCAATATTCATTTCAAACTTAATTTTCCCAAGTTGGGAGTGTGGTGGCTCAGTGGTTATGGCATTGGACTTCAAACCAAAAGGTTCATTGTTCCATTCTCGCTAGGGGTAACTGTATTGTATCCTTGGGCAAGGTACTAAATCCTGATTACCCACATAAGCATCGGTCTTAATTTTCTCTGCTCAATTCGAATATAAAATTTCTTAGTCTTTGTGTGTTTATTCCCCTCGAAAACAAATTCTCAATTAGAGCTCTCCTGATGCAAATTCCCCCTATGGTATGGGCCCTGGTCCCTTTCCCAAATAATCAGGGCTGAAGAATCACTACTCATTGCACTCAAGGGATGATATGAATAAATGAAAATATGCTCTGTGTGTATGCCCCATCAATTGGAACACCAATATTTTTTCATGCTCAGTGCTTCCAACAAAAAGCAAAGCCTGGTTTTTAATTATGCAGCAGAATTTGGAGAATTCACTTTAGGGACGTTTTCTCTTAAAGTCTCTGAATTGAAGAAAAAAAAGTTGGTCACTTGACCACAATTTCATGATGCGAAAATACCATTATGTTTCAAATATCCTTTGCATGAATGCGCTCGTTTCAAGTGTATGACAAATGAGCAGACATGTACAAGAAAAAATTTTGTGTATTATTATTTTTTTCAAGAATTATTCTTTCATAAACCAAAACTAATTCTTTAAAATTAAATTATAATATATATGTTCTGTTCTGTTTCTCAGGCCATTTTTTGAAAAATTCCATGTGGGTGGGCAGTTTTTTATTTTATTTTGTATTTTTGTAATCATTTCTTTGCCATTGTAAGTTCATGTTCTTGGTTTGTTTTATGTTTTAGGGTAGCATTGGATAGCATGGGTGGTGGTGTATTTCATCCCTTGAGTGCAAGAAGGCTTTGCAATGCTAAAGCATTGCAAAGCCTTGTTGCACTCAAGGGACAAATTTATCAATTTTATTAACTTGAGTAAAATATCCAACATAAACCATTTAATTTGGATTTTTTTAATGTTTGCATTGTTTATAAAAAGAGAGCATGCGGCAGTCAAAAGAACCATGCAGGAGGGTCTGAGAAACAGATTTTTAACTTTTTTAGGCCTAAACAAATGTTTTTGACCTGTTTTGTTTCCTATTGTCTTAAAGAAGAATACTGAGATTGGTTTCAAATTCATACAGATGGAAGGGACCCGGAACACTCTTGAGGAAATTCTTAAATCCTGTCCTACAATTTTGGAAAAGTTTGATATCCTAGCTTCAGACCTGAAACAAATGATGACATTTAAACAAATAGATCACTTACGGTTGGATTGTTGATAGTAATATCTTGTATAAGAAGAGATGGACGGGATCTATGAGCATACAATAATGACTTCACTGAGTAACAACTGGCATCCTGAAAATAAAATAGTTTTAATGGGTCAAAATCATTATGAACATTTTTAAACTAAAAAATCCCTCATATTAAAGTATTAATTGTAAATAAAAGTTAAAAAATTTATAGTAATTTACATATTTTTTATACTTACCAATGACCCAGATATAGCTGGTGGTAACTCTCAAAATACTAGGGCCAAACACAAATTTTGCCCCCCAATCCCCAAAATTTGCATCTAAAACCAAAAGAAATCATGTCCTGAAGGTCCTCCATACTTTGCCCTTACTGCGCATGCGCAGTGTCAAGGACGTTCCGAAATTGGCGCCAATTATCATTCTTACAAGCAGTGCCTGGTCAGCGCTATGTACTCAGCGGGGAGGTATGAGTTCCCAACTCCTGGGAGGGCCATCCCCGTCTGGGTCATTGGTAAGTATAAAAAATATATAAATTACTATAAATTTTTCAACATTTTTATACTGTACCAATGACCCAGACATAGCTGAATAGTAAAAAGGCTGGAGGGCCTAGGACATAGAGGAAAATCCAATAACAGGGTTCATACAGATTGGGCCAGACAAAATTCAAGGACTTTTTAAGGACTTTTCAAGGACATCCAAACTATTTTCAAGATTGGGCCAGATGAAATTCAAGGCCTTTTGTTGGACCATATCTTCTGCTCTGCCGTGCCCCATAAATGTAGATCCTAAAAATCTTGTTACAACTTGGTTTTTATTGGATTTGTATCTAACATGTATGTCCATTTGTTTTTGGTGAATTTTATGACTAAGACTTTCATCAAAAAGGATCACAAATGGCCCAGTAACCTCTGCTAGCAACTTTTTTTTTCAAATGTTCAGCAATGCCAAATACACAAAGATATGCTGATTTTCTTTCACCACAGCTAAATTTATTTGCTATGCCGCTGTCAGGGAACATTAATTTAAATAGTTTCCCCACACTTTCATTTGAGCTGTAAGAAGAATGTGATGCGACTGTGTAAAATGTCCAAAGTATTTCTGCTGAGAGCACGTCAGTAGGAACCACAAAGCTGTTTATCGTGGATGAACCTGACGACTGGTTGGATTGTTGAACATCAAATCTCGAATCTGTTCTTCCATCTGATGTAACTGGTGATGAGACCGTAGCTGAATCCTTGGAATTCGATTTAAAAATCCCGAGAGACGAAATTGTTTGTGTTGATGTTTCTATTAATTTTAGCGTTTTTCTGTGCTTTTCACTTTTCGCGTGCGATTTAATTGCACTCTCGCCCATGTGGCCCAACTCAATTGACTTCAAACAAATCGCACATCTAGCTTTATATTTGTCACTTTCACAAATGCGTAACCAGTTTTTATATTCTGGGTTTTCAAGCCATGAGATATTGAACACATACTTTCCCATGTTTAATTGGCCCTTTCAAATTAAATTCGAAACGTAACACGAATTCATAACACAAAAACAGCTGACGTGACAACTTTTGTGTATATGAAAATGCTATAAGCACGACAACCCCAGTCTATTCGGCACCGCACCAAGTGAATTCGACCTATTCTTGTCACTTGCGTTTTTAGGTCCGTAATTGTTTTTAATTATTTTGATTCTTTTTACACGTCGATTTCAGTTTGCTATTATTTTAGAATTATTCTATAATGTCACAATTTATTAGAAATTCAAGGACTTTTCAAGACAAATGTTCATTTTTCAAGAGCTTTTCAAGGTAAAATATAGATTCAAGGACTTTTCAATACAAACGTCAAATTCAAGGACTTTTCAAGGCCTGTGCGGACCCTGTATAAGCTCAACTATATAACATAGAGTCAACCCCTCAAGGAGAAAAGGGGTATTAGGCTTTACATGTATCTTTCTTATTTTATGATAAATTAGAAAGATACAATACCCTTCATAATTGAGCACAATAACATTCATGTTCTCTATTAACATCCAGTATAACCCTTTATACTAATTATTTTTAAAGTAAGCCAATAAATAAAGTTAGTCCAGAGAATTGAGACTCTTTATATTCTTTAAAAGTGTCTGAGGATTGTATATTAACGCCCGTTTGACACTTGACATATACAAATGCTTTACACCGAGCTACACTTTAAAAATATGACATGAATGAATTTTTAACATTAATATTACACTTTAAAACCATCCCGGAAACGACTCAGAATTACTGACTCCGGAGGAGGAATTCCCTTGCTTTTCACTATAAAGCAGGTGACCTAAGGGAACACCCTTCACCTTGCCCTGGGTCAAATAGCCCAGAGCGAAGAGGGCAGCAGGACGGAGTCACTGCCGGAACAGAAAGCCTGCATAACTATAGTTGCAACTGTTTAGTGGACGACATTCTGAGCAACAGAAAACGGACCTAAACAATGCAGGTCACCAGAAATGGACTCAATATTTCTGAGATAAAAATTTGAGAATGTGGATGGCTGAGACCAAAAAGCAGCCTTCATTAAATCTGTAATAGCAACACTATTTGCATAGACCCAAGATGTAGAAAGAGCTCTTACTTCATGAGCCGAAATCTTCAGACTGCTGAGTAGAAGATAAATTTTCATAAGCAGTACGGATAGTTAATTGAATCCATCTAGCAATAGAATGGACCGAAATGTCCTTTCTATTAGGCATCAGAGACAGAAAGAAGCGTTTTCGTCCCTTTCTGATAAACTGAGATCTTTGTTTATAAATACGTAAAGCTCTAACAGGACAGAGTAAAGGCCTACGCCCGTCTGAAGACAGCAGAGCCTTAATAACAATAGGTTCCGGATATTTATTAGGAGCCTGATTCTTAGCTAAAAAACCAACATTAGTAGTGAAGGTGATAGTGTTCCCGACACTACGATAGTGAGAATCGTCCACCGATAGTGCATGAAGCTCACTGACTCTTCTAGCAGAAGAGAAAGCTAAGAGAAAAGCTGTCTTATAAGACAAGAATTTGAAATCTACTGTCTCAAGAGGCTCAAATGGCTTTTCTTTCAGTTTAAGAAGAACCCAAGCTAAATTCCACTTAGGAATTAATCTAAGAGTTCTGGGTCTATTTATCGAGAAGTTTCTAACTAACTTAGATAAAGAGGCATTAGATCCAATTTGTAAACTATCGTGGTGTGCATAGGTATCAGATAACATAGACCTATAACCCTTAATAGTAACAGGCTGCAGTTTGATCTCGTCAAACAAGTATACTAGAAAGTTTGCAATGTCAGGTATGGAGGGATCAAAAATATCAACAGAATGATCCCTACACCAACGACGAAAAACCTTCCACTTAGCCGCATAGTTTAGCGAAGAGGAGGTCCTCCTACAGTTATAAATCGCGTCCACTGCTCGTCCTGTAAAGTGCTTGCCATGCAAGAAGGACCGCACAGTGGAAAAACATGAAGGTTGAGACCTTGCGGGTTGTGATGAAGTTGACGCGGTTTCCCCTGCGAAAGAAGATCCTCCCGTGGAGGAAGCTTTTGCGGTAGGTCCCACAGCAGACACCTGAGTAGATTTATCCACGGTCTCTGTGGAGACAGAGATGCTACCAACAGAATCTTGCATTGAGATTGTTTTATCTTTAGCAATACTTGCTGAATTAACGGCGCTGGAGGATACGCATATCCTATCATTCCGTCCCATGAGATCGATAGAGCGTCTACTGCAAATGCTCTTGGATCCGGACATGGTGACACATATGTCTGCAACTGATTGTTGAGATGTGTCGCAAATAAGTCTATCATTGGCCGTTCCCATTGGTAGCAAATCTGATTGAATACCTGTTTGTTGAGAGTCCACTCTGACGGCAACAAGCGACCCTTCCGTTAAAGGGAGTCTGCTAGTACATTCAGACGACCCGGTATATGACTGACCGAAAGTAGAACCTGATGTTCTCGAGCAAACAGAAGGATTCTTTCCGTTAAATTGAATAACGGAACGGAATGAGTGCCTCCCTGGTTCCGGATATACGCCACTACTGTCGTATTGTCGGACAGGATTTGGACATGAACTTTCTGAATAATGTCCATCCAATGACGTAACACAAGCCAAATTGACATCATTTCCTTGATGTTTATGTGCTTGCTTAGAAACTGTGGATCCCAAAGACCCTGGCACCTGCACCCCAACCTGTTTGACTGGCATCCGTCATAATCGTGAAACTCGGATCCGGCAACTGCAGCGGAACTCCCTGAGTCAACCACTGAATGTTTGCCCAAGTCTGAATCTCTTGTTTCACTTGATCTGACAAGAGAACGTCTATGTCGAGCGAATGAATCTTCACACTCCAATTCTGTGTCAAGAAAATTTGGAGAGGACGAGTGCGTAACCGCCCCATCGGAATGAGATCTGCAGCGGCTCCGCACAGACCTATCAGTCTCATGAACTCCCTCGCTGTGACTTTGTCTGCATGAAGACAATAGCGAGCGTAACAACTGACTAATTTCGCTCTGGTTAAAGGCAGATGAACGAGATTGTTGTGCGTCTCGAAGCTCATTCCCAGATGAGTGAATGACTTGGACGGCACCAGATCCGACTTCTCCTCGTTTATAACAAAACCGAGATGTCGGAGCAATAGAAGCAGATTCTGCACATCGTTCTGAAGCGTTAACTCGTTGCCGTACCTCTGAAGAATGTCGTCCAGGTAGGCCAACGTTACCGCAGACAAATGAGCTCGGAAATATATCATTACCGAGTTCATTACCCGAGTGAAAGCCCAGGGTGCTAGGTTCAATCCGAAGCACATCGCTCGGAATTGATACACCACTACTAGGACTGCGAAGCGTAGATACTTTCTGAATGTCGGATGTACCATGACATGAAAGTACGCATCTTTGAGATCTATGCTTGTAGAATAATCGTTCACCCGAATACTCGCTCTGACCGATCGAATCGTCTCCATATAGAACTTCGGAGCGACGATCAGCTTGTTTATCCAGCTCAAATCTATGACTGGACGGAACGAGCCGTCTGGTTTCGGAACCAAAAACAGATGGCTGTAGAATCCCGTTGTTTCCTGGTCTTCTACGACCTCTACCGCGTTCTTCATTAAAAGAGACTGCACCTCCGATAACAGAGCGTCTCTTTTCTGCGGATCTGACAGAAGTTGAGTCCATTTTGGACTTCGAGTTAAAGGAGGCTTTCGTTTGAAGGATATTCTTAGACCTTCCGAAATCACCCCTCTCACCCAAGGGTCGTCCGTAATCGACGCCCACTCTTCTGAAAAACTCGACAACCTTCCGCCAACCGGAACACGATAGAGATTGAAACCATCACCTCCTGGACCTGCGAGGCCTGCGGGAGGAGAAACCACGTCCTCCACGACCCGCACCTCGTCCCGTCAACCTCGGGGCGTCCGACCGGTTGTCCCGGCCCGAAGGACGTCCCGCACTTGAGTCGCTGCCTTGACGGTCTCTTGAATAAGACCAAGAGGATGCACCGGAATCTCTATAGGAACCTCTCTTGGGCGCATTAGTCCCAGAAGTGCCTGTCTTACTCTTTTCTGCCGTATCCGACCTTTTGGAACAGCAGAGAATCCGAAGCTTTCTTAGTAATTTTATCGTAGATTGCAGAAAGCTTTCCGTCGAAGAGAAGCTCTCCGGAGACCGAAGCGACTCTGAGAGAGTTCTTCACCTTACTATCCACGCGTGTGGATGTAGCTAGGGCTGCGTCACGTCTAACCAACTCCAGGTTTGCCACTGAAAGGGCGGAGTTATACGTGGAATAAGCTACTGCCCTTGAAAGAAGTCTTAATGAGGATTGTATATCCTGGAATTCTTTCCCTTGAAGACGTACTGATTACGCCTTAGTAAGGTGGTCTGCGTAAGATAAAGCGTCTAAACTGGCCCTGTTAGACGTAATTGTCATATCCAACACCGCGGTTGGAATGGACGTAGACGACGGTAATGACAATTCTAAGTCCTCCGCCTCGTCGTCAAGACGCAGAGGAACTCTCGGAACACCCTGTCCTGCCGTATCGAATTTATTCCTTTAATTAATGAAAGGCAGGTTAAGAGCATTGGCGGACAAGAAACCAGGTTTGCCTGTTTTGGAAGCAAGCTTGAAGATAGCGTCTTTCAATAATTCAAATGTTCTTGTGACATTATTGGACTGAGACGGAAACTCAGGGACGATGTCTCTGAACCGCTCGAAGAATTCAGTGTCCAATGACGCTATCAGTCTCTTATCCGGTACCACAGCAGTCTGGCCCGACGGAACAACTTGAGGAAGGAAGTGCCGGATGAAATCGACGGCAGCTTTATGTTGTTCCGAAAGGGATAGCTCCAAGTCATCAGTATCCCTTTCGCCATCCGGTCGGACCTCACGATGCTCCCGGTCGTCCGCACCCGATGCTTCGGCAAAGTGTACCGACCCTGCGCCGTCGGATAATTCCCGATCCGACACCAATTCTGTCAATTGCTGGGATGCTGCGATAATTTGTGCTATCTGAGCTAGCACGTCCGTCATCGAGGCCTCCGGAGTAGCAGTCTTTCGCTGCTTAGCCGCGGGAAGCTCCGCATCAACTGACTCCCGCATACTCTTCCTATGTGAACGTCCGGAGTCTACCGGCCTCGTGTCCCTGGCTACCGGATGGCGTGACGTGGTCGCCGATGAATCCCTAATCGGCAAAGCTGGTAGAATATCCGCAGTCACGTAGCCAATGTGCGGTCGTGTGCGCTGCTGAGAGGATGAGGAAGCCTGAGCAGTCTCAGCGGACTGCCTATACAACGGAGCGTCCCGAGCGACGTACGTGTGCTCCGCTTGCGACACATTTTGTACCACAACATCTGATCCCAGATGTTGTTGTACGAGAGAGGGGCCTCTCTCGCTCGCGGCCCGGCTGGACCTGGACGAGCTAGGAACCGGACTAGAAAGCTTCCTCCGATCTCTCCTTTTATCCGCCGTCACTGGGTGTGCACCTTGTATGTTTATAGTGCTCGCATCACCCAACACTTCTTCCTGGACCGCAACGGACGAACCCGGCTGCCGAACCATTCGGTGAATGGACGCTACACCGGGCGAGCTAGCGGACGACAGCGCCGTCGATCCTACTCGGGACCTCTTAGGCAACTGTCGTATCTCCATGAGCACTTTTGCCGCTAGCTCTGCATTCAATTGTGACGATGGAAGCACAATTTTGGAGGATAACATGGAAACATCACCCTGTTCTTGTTCCTCTGAAATAGAAACTGATAGACTAGAGTGACCCTGTGGAGATAATAATAATGATAATTGGTGCCAATTTCGGAACGTCCTTGACACTGCGCATGCGCAGTAAGGGCAAAGTATGGAGGACCTTCAGGACATGATTTCTTTTGGTTTTAGATGCAAATTTTGGGGATTGGGGGGCAAAATTTGTGTTTGGCCCTAGGATTTTAAGAGTTAGCACCAGCTTTGTCTGGGTCATTGGTACAGTATAAAAATATCAGTTATCAATAGTTTTTTCTGCATTATGGTGGGGTTTTTTTAACTGAGAATGAAACCTTTTTTTCCAAAATATTTATGCTTTACTGTGAGAAACAGTGCAGCCCACTTAATTGGGTATCTCTTTTTTTAATAAAACTGTTAATGGTGCTGTTGAAACTTGTTAACTTGCAGTTTTTCAGCACCGACGGTGTACTTCCAAGTATTCCAGGTTTTTGAGTTATCCACATCTGGCCATTTTGGGATAATTAGGTGATTCTGACCGGTGAAGGGAATTGTGTGCAGTGTTTTCAAGACCTTCAAACATTTATTTCAGTGTACAATCTTACTCCATCGTTTCTACACAAAACCATGTGCATGACATGCACTGTCTCTTGTATTCTATTATAAAATAAATTACAACTTAACCCACAGTTTATCTTTTGTTCAAGTAATAAAAATTTGGAATGTAAAGACAAGGAATGCTACCAACACTCCTGTACAAACAATCCATTAAAAACCAATTAAAAACTCATTAAAATCCCATTATTTCAACCAAATCCATTATTTTTACCCATTAATTCTCGTAACAAACTTAGTCATGGGTTGATGGCTAACCCATTAAAATACCTCACTTTAATGGCCTATTTCATATTTAAGCATTAAAAATGCCATTAAAATGTCACTTAAATGTGTTTATGTTTCATGCCCATTAAAATGAAAGTGTCAATGACACTATACCTCAACTTGTTAAGACATGTACATGTATAGTATGTGACACAGCAAAGACAAACATCTAGGTAATGACCTGATAACAAAGGTACATATAAAGTATTGTAACGGTCTGTACATAAATACTGACCGTAGCCTGTAACAAATGTATAGGTAAAGTATTGTGAAGGTGGGTGACAGTCAGATGCTAAACTAGAGAAGAAAACTTAGAGTCCCAGAGTGGGTCTGACTGAACCCCAAAATATTTGTTCTCATAGCACAGTGATAACAAAGGCACCCCAAAACACTCTTGTTCCTGTCCCAGGGTGATAACAAAGGTACCCAAGAAGTTTTGTAAAGATCAGTTCATAAATACAAGCCGTACAGAAGTTGTGAAAAAAAACTGATTGGACCTAATTTCGGTACAAAATGGCCACTCATGGCCATCTTGAATTTCGGACCACACCCAAAAACACACGTTCTCATCCCACGGTGATAACAAAGGTACCCAAGAAGTTTTGTAAAGATTGGTTCATAAATACGGCCTCTAGCCTGAGCCGTATAGAAGTTGCGTACAAAAAAACTGATTAGACCTAATTTCGGTACAAAATGGCCACTGGCAGCCATTTTGAATTTTGGAACGCACCCAGAAACACTCGTTCTTGTCCCAAGGTGATAACAAAGGTACCCAAGAAGTTTCGTGAAGATCGGTTCATAAATACAGACTCTAGCCCGAGCCGTATTGACATGTGTACTTACTGTGTGTAAGTAGCACTGAAAAAAATCAAAGTTCATCTAATTTGCATAATTTCTGCATGAGAAAAAACCCATATTATATGTGATGTATCCCATGGTACTAAACATTCACACAAAAAATTATTCAAATCAGCACTTTCAAATGGAAGTTCTGCGCAAAAATCTGATTGCACCTAATTTTTTACAAAATGGCTGCCAGCAGCCAACTTGAATTTCGGATCGGACCCAAAAACACTCGTTCTCGTCCCACGGTCATAACAAAGGTACCCAAGAAGTTTCGTAAAGATCGGTTCATAAATACGCCCTCTAGCCCGAGACGTATTGAATTGTTGATGGACAGGACGGACAGGCGGCCAGAGGGACGACTGGCCATGGCATAAGCTGAAATTTGACTTACATCAAAGTGGAGCTAAAAACATTAAAATTTGTAAAAAAAAAATAATGACATTAAAAGAGAAGAATGCAATTAATCAATGGTCATCAGAATGCACAATTAAAAAATAATGGGCATAAACAAGGAAAATAATGCCCATTAATAGACAGTGCAATAAAGAAATCCATCAGACTGCCCAACCAAAATATATTGGGCATTAAAAAATATAGAATTTCTTTCAAAGGGTTAAAATTGAGAAAAATACCCTGAAAATGTTACTGTAACCACCATGTCAATATGCCAGTAAAACAGAAGTCCACTTGAAAAAAAAATAAATTCCAATACCTGTACACAAAAGTCAAAATAAACCTGCTTGAATTAAATCTGAACCCTCTAAGGATGCTATATACCCAGTGACCGTTGGGAGCGGGAGAGCAGGAGAGTGGAAATTCACTCTCCACTTTTAGATTTTACGAGAGTGAAAAATTTTAGGAGAGTGATTTTTAAAATAATGCCTCGGGCCAATTCGCCCCCAGGTGGAATAACGAGGATTGGTGGTGATTGCTGTTGAGAAATCAGTAGGCCTAATAACGCGCGATTTCCAAAATAATTGGTTTTATGACGTTTCGGCCTTGAGACGTTTCGGCCCTAAGAGGCCAAAACGTCTTAGAAATTGGGCCGAAACGTCTTCACATTCGGTAATTCTTTTTTAGATGTGATTGTGTGGAGGGGTTAAAGTATGCTATCGCCAGTATCGGCGCATTTCGTTTCTCTCTTCAAGTATTGTGAAAGCGAAACTCGAAATGCACCCCTTCTCAGCAAACCTGTCGTCAGCGACCACCTGTCTTTAACGACCATTTTTGGCAAGTCCCAAGGGTGGTCGCTCATGACCAGGGGTCAGCCTGGCAGCTGATTTTACTTCTCTCTTCAGAGACTTTAGGGAGAAGTCAGGACCCAGGAGGGAGAAGTCAGTGGACATGAAGGAGAAATCAGAAAAAAAAACCCATAAAACGTATATGACATCGTGACAAAATAAATGAACATAGAGGACACAATTGTGGAGAAAAAAATAAATAAAAGTTTATACAAACACACACAAAACTAAGTCAAGATGGTTACATAACAGAATGTAGGTTAAAATCCCCCACCCCACCCTACAAAAAACTGTGTCGTTCATGGTTTCTGAATACCCCCTAACTCTTTGCCTAACAGTGATGACTGAGGTTACTGTGCAGTTGATTTAGTATGACCCATGGTGAGAGTGTTCTTCTCTGTAACAGAAGGTATATTCTTTTTAAAAAAATATTTAAAGTGTTTAAAATAAATTTCAAGTTCATATAAGAAGCTGGGTCATTCATGGTTTCTGAATACCCTAACTGAGTTGAAAAGCGTAGTTAAAAAAGTTTTCGATATCCTTCGTAAATTAAGCATTATTAACAATTTGAGTTAATTAATTTCTTTGGTAAATGACAAAACATTTCAGTTGTCTCCCTTCCCGGCTGCGCTGGGTAAACTAATAATACACTGTTCAGAAAACTGACAATTTCTGCCAACCATCTTTCATTGACACGTGCGATTGGTGCTTTGAAGGTCTGCCATTCTTATCCATCCAAATACCTGTGATTTCTATTGTAGCCTTATTACATTTAACCCCCTTCCAACAAACTTCACAAGTTTTCAAAGAAAAACATTCAATGCAAATTGCGGGGCGAATTTCAATGCAGCCAATTTTTCAGTGGAACAGAGCGTAACCGCAAGCAATTTCGATATGGATGAACTGTCTCCAATACATTTTTTTTTGTTTTGAAACGATGGTTAACTTTAATAAATTCTAATTAACTCGATGCGTGTCTTGTGTGATTCGTTGTTGTCTGGTACTTTGTTTTTAAATAGCCATTTTGTGCTGGTTGCTATCAGTTGGGGCGAATTGTTCGAACGACTACGCCATTGCAATTCTTTACAGAAATATAAAATTGGGCTAGTTTAGGTTATTTTCATAGCCGTGTGACGGACTTTAACAGCAACCGTGTTTACTGTTTTTTGCGGAAGCGTGTGTTTTTAAAAAATAAAACATAAGAAAATACAGTAAACTGCCATGTCTCCCAAGGAAGTTTGGGAGGGCGACTTGAATTTCGCCCCCAATGTAAGCCAAGGCGACTTCAGGAATGACAAGGCGACTTCTTCGCCCAAGTCGCCCACTCGGCTGACCCCTGCTCATGACAGGTTCTTCTGTACTTTGCACTTCTCCGACGAAGGCTTTGAACACGACCGGAAGATAAACGTGCGCGACTAATTACTCGCGGTATACGAAAAAGCGGTGCGCGATGGTGCGCTGGCGCGATCGCTCGCCGTTCCCAACAGTCACTGTATACCAAATATCAAAAGATCCTGATTGCAATTCAAGAAGCAGATCTTTAAAGATTATTCCTCATATAGGACTAAGTTAAAATTCAGGCTCCAGTAGGGAGCCCAGATATTTACAGAGATGACTCATATAAGCCTAAGCCTTTTTGTCGAATCCATTGTCTACTTATATGTCGATTACTGCTACTGTTATACCATGTACAACTATGTCAACTGTTAATGTTATATTATGTAAATATACGTACAACACTATTTTCTTGAATAAATATTATTTAAACTAAATATTTACCCAAAGACTTTCTTTGAACAAACTTAGATGACTTCCCTCAGGATGCTGTATACCAAATATCAAAATATTCTTATAGATGGATCTAGAGATTTTTAAAGAAATCCCCTCATATTGCACCAAGTTAAAATTTGGGCTCATATAAGGAGCCTAAATATTAACCCAGGCACCTGAATTGAACAAACTGGACCCCCCCCCCCCCCTCCCCCACCCACCACTCTCCCCAGAGATGCTGTATACCAAATATGAAAGCATTCTAACTGGTGGATCTGAAGAAGAAGATTTTTAAAGAAATTTCCTCATATTAAACTAAGTTAAAATTTGGGCTCCCATAATAGCCCAAATATTAACTCAGGGACTCGATCAGAACAAACTTGAATCTCACTCCCTAGAGATGTTGTATACCAAATATCAAAACATTCTAAGAGATGGTTCTGGAGAAGACGACTTTTAAAGAAATTCCCTCGTATTGCACTAAGTTAAAATTCGGGCTCCCATAGGGAGCCCAAATATTAACCCAGGGCCCTGATTTGAACAAACTTGAATCTGACCCACCTGGAGATGTTGTATACCAAATATGAAAAGATTCTAACTCGTGAATCTGAAGCCCAAATATTAACCCAGGCACTCGATTTGAACAAACTTGAATCTCACCCCCATAGAGATGTTGTATACGAAATACAAAAGTATTCCGACTGGTGGATCTGAAGATTATTTTTAAAGAAATTTTTAAGAAATTCCCTCATATTGCACTAAGTTAAAATTCAGGCTCCCATAGGAGCCTAAATATTAAATCAGGGACTCGATTTGAACAAACTTGAATCTCACTCCCTAGAGATGTTGTATACCAAATATCAAAACATTCTAAGAAATGGTTCTGGAGAAGACTTTTAAAGAAATTCCCTCGTATTGCTCTAAGTTAAAATTTGGGCTCCCATAGGGAGCCAGGGCTTCCGCGACCCTGTTTTGGGGACCGCAAAACGGACCCATTCCCCCAATCTAATTTTCCCCTCATGACATGTAGTTTTTTGAATGTCAGTCGAAATATGGCCAAATACATTTATCATAATCTCGCAAAAACAAAATGTAAGTGATTAACAATTAATCAAAGTCAAAATAAGTAGGCCTAATCATCACCGACGCTTTCCGCATCTTGTCATTGTGCCTCTGAGTGTGCTGGAACTGCATGACGCAATTCCAGAACAGGTCAGCATGTGGTATGTGACGTCATGCTGAGAGAGGATATGTGACCCGTTGAGTACAATTCTTGTGTAGTGCGAATTCGAAACGTTACGAAAAATGAGCCACAAAGAGGGCTTCTACATCAAGAAACTAAAATCGTTTGATGCAGAAGGTACTAAAAGAATAACATCTTTCTTCTTATCAACTGATGCAAAGAAGAAAAAAGTATCAGATGCCTCTTTTAATGCCGCCGTTACCGGCGAAGCAAAAGTACAAGACAGTTCACCTGCCGCGATCACAGGTGATGCGACTGACGTCCAACCCAGCAATAATGTGTCAAACCGTGGCCAAGGCGCCGATATAACCAGAGACAATGCAGCTGCACCTGGAGATCCCGATAGGATGCAAGTAGTGGCGAACAAATTAGTGAGTCTGCCAGCGTTTCCACATCTGTGGAGAGACTCCAAACCCTTTACAGCTGGGCAAAATATAGCTACGAGCGTAATGGGTGGTTATGTAACATGTGTATAAATATATAAAATAATAAAAATTTTCAAGTCTCTGCTATTTGCAGGAGCAATAGACAACAGTTTGATCAAGCATGGTTGCCAAAGCCAGTTGTTATCGGAGATCATCCCACGAGACAATTTATGAGGCATGCCGAGTCACACGTGCATGTGGCGTCTGTCCACTCGTATACAATTCGTCAAGCCACCGATTCAACCAGAACTGTTGTTCAGTCCATTCAACGACAGACAGTTAATATCAGGGCAGAGAATCGAGAAAAAATAATAAAAATTTTCAAGTCTCTGCTATTTCTTGTGAAGAATAAAATAGCACACTTTTACAATATGAAATCTTTGATTAATTTTCTTCAGGATATTGGGGTTGATTTAACATTAAATCCATCAATAGCCTCTTACCTGAGTAACCAGTCAATTGATGAAATGACACAACGTTTGAATGAATATATTGAAGAGCAAGACATCAGTAAATGTCAATCATCGCCATTCATTACTTTGCTTGCTGACAAAGCCACTGATGAGGCACGTGTTGAACAACTTGTCATACTGGGCAGGTGGCTTGATGGTGGGAAAGTTGTAGAAAAGCTGCAAGCTTGTATTCCAGCAAACCGTACCAATTCTGAATATGTTATGGACCTAATTGGAGATGTGCTAACAGAAAAGAATATTGAAATTAAAAATGTACTGTTTATTGCATTGGATGGAACAAATTCCATGTCCGGAGAGAAGACAGGTTTACAAAGGTTGTTTCGTCACGCTTCTCCGTTTTCCCAGTATATAAATTGTCGCTGCCATAGACTGGCGTTAACGTTTGTGCACCTCATGAAAAAACACAGTGAAATTAAAAATGTTGACGCTACACTAATGTCGCTTTGGAAAATGTTCACACATTTGCCCAAAAAATTGGCTGCTTTAGCCAATGTTCAAAAAGTGTGCGATGAAAAGGTATTAAAGTTGATTATGCCATCTGCAACCAGGTGGCTCTCAAATCGCGATTGCTGCCTTCGAGTAGTGGACAGATACACAGCTATTATAGATTCACTTGATCAAATTCATGCAGAGAAACGCGACCCCGAGGCACTGGGTTTGAAAATACATTTGACAGACAAAAGGTTTATTCTCATGTTACTATTTTTATGTGATGTCTTAAAGGTAACTGGACATTTGAATAAAAGTCTGCAGTATCAGTCCCTAAATTTTAGCAGTGTGCCAAAGCACATCATTTCTGCTAAAATAGAGCTTAATGACATTCTCGGAGCGCTTGATAAATTTCTAGCCACTGATTTTGTCAATAATATTCCAATAGAGGTATCAGACACCATTCCCTTTTTCTGCAGATGGCATGAGTTAATGAAAACAGCGAACGTTCGGGGTGATGGCGCCCGGCGTGGTAGGCAGCGTTCTGATGACAGTGACATGTGTGTTGTTGTGAAAACTTTTATAACTGAATCGGCAACTGTGATTTTAAAAGATTTGGAATGTGAGATAGATACAGCATTTGAAGCAAATGACTCACTGAAGGCATTCTCTGTCCCAGATGCTCGTAACCGACCAGAGGACACAGAGGACAGAAAATTTTATGGGACGATGGATTTTCAAACTTTAATCCAGTTATACAGGAATCCTAAAACCGATGAATACAAGGGTCATTTAACCACTGCACAACCAGTAATTGATGCTATTGAAGCAAAAGCAGAATTCCGCGGTTTTAAGGACCAGTCATTCGTGTTTCTAAAGGAATATCAAGCTGAAATTGACAACCATGTACAACAAATGCCCAACCGAACACAACGCGAGAAACGCGACAGGGCAGATAAACTTTCGAAAAGGAATCGCTTTGACCCAAACCAACTTTTACAAAAAGCTGTTTCTCATAGTTTAAATGCATCTCACCCAAACTGTTTCAAGTTACTTGTAATGAGCTGTCTATTGCCGGTTGGAACCGCTTCAGTGGAACGTGCTGTCTGTTTACTGAATTTAGTGAAAACTGAATTAAGAACATCACTGAAAGCCAAGACACATGAATCACTTATGCGAATCTCATTGATGTCCGAATCTATGGGCGATGATGACTGGATTAGAGTTGTCGACAAATTCTGGCAGATGACTCAACGGAAAGTTGATTTTTGAGCTGACCTCTGCTAAACTAATGACATGTTTGAACTTTCATAACCCTCTGAGTATATTCCGGCAACATGTAAACAATCTTCGATTGACGGTCGACCAAAATAAATCATTCTATTCTTAATTTAAACCATTAACTTTTCACATCATTTCTGCACACTTCCCCAAATATTCATCTGGGTAAAAATGCAACCACACGGCATCATGCAGATGCTCATGAATTACTGCACTGTGTTGAAAAGTGAGTGGCAAAAACACTGCAGTGTGCTTTCAGGAGAAACAGTTTAACATTTGAAGTCTGCCGCAATCTGCATTTGAAGTCTGCCGAGAAGTCCATTGTTGTAAATGTCGAGTGATGAAGCTACTTTTGGTATTCCCATGCTGTGATCCTTGAAAATTCTCGAAGGGTTGTTGAAAGTCCTTGAAAAGCTATCCAATGTCCCTGAGCTCAACAGCTTATTCTCAATGCCCAGCTGCGAACGTGGCCGCGGGCGATCTGTTCAGTTTGTTGCTGATGCCCCCACGTCATTCAAACTGATGCTCATTCAAACCTCTACCTCTATAGTAAATTTTAACACCATGTCATTGTACATGTACGCTGTTCGGTGTTGGCCTTATTCGTCAAGATCCACTGGGGTGGTACACTCGGGTAACCAGCATTTGAATTACAGGGGCGGCCTATAACTCGAATGTCAGTTACCCGAGTGCAGCATCCTAGTGGGACTTGACGAATTCACCATTTCCTGACCACCCCACCAATTGTTTACCCTAAGTCAACTAAATGCGGGTTTGGAGGGCAGACCCACACAATAGCCCATACAATTTTCCTGAACATCAAAGCAAGGGGATGCCAATGACATCCACGCGCTTTGATATTCAGGAAATTTGGAACGATGTGTATTCGCCTGATGTGATTAACACTAATTTTGAAAACCTGTCGGAAATATGATAATCAAATGACAATTGCCTCGATATCGGGCAGCTAGAATGACACCCATTTCCATTTTGAGAAGTTTGAAATCAGGCGCCATTCCCACACAAACTTCTACATTGTAAAAATAACATGTATGCGTGGTGTCCGTTTCCGTGTGGGAATGTGTTTCTGTTGGAGTTCAGTAACTTTTTTCACATAAGTTATTGTGGAACTTCTAGTATTTGTTCTTACGAACGACCAACACAGTCTAACAATACTAAAACCGAGTCTGACATGGGTGTCACGTCATCATTCACTAGGTGGCATTGCTTAGAGTTCTTCAATTTGGATTGCTCTCCCTTGATGCACGGCCCGCTGAATTTCCAAACTGTGGACTTGCGATTTATAAATGGCACAATTGTTTACACTATACATCGACAGGGTTTCGGGTCAAACATTGGCATTTTGTTGAAATGTTGAAGTCAAACTGCACGTTTTGTGAGCTGTCAGGAATTATTCTTCACATGATATCATAATGGCGGTCTGAAAATTTACGCGCCTGTCGTGGTGACGACTTTTTTCAGTTTTACAAGGTGAAAAGGCAAAGTTTTTTTGACAATTTTTCGTACAATTTTTAGACCAGAGTGCCCCCAGAAGCAACCTCAGAGCACCTAGAATTCAAAATTTTCCTGGGGGGAGAATCCCCCCGGACCCCCCTTGAAAGGCATGTGCCTTCGGCACATGCGGCAGACGCCTCCGGCGTCTGCTGCACTGATGGAAATTTCCCCCAAGTCTGAAAACGGCCCCATTTATTATAACCTAGCGGAACCCCTGGAAGCCCAAATATTAACCCAGGGACCCAATTTGAACAAACTTGAATCTGACCCACCTAGAGATGCTGTATACCAAATATAAAAAGATTCTAACTGATGAATCTGAAGAAGAATATTTTTTTAAAAATTCCCTCATATTGCACCAAGTTAAAATTTGGGCTCACGTTGGAAGCCCAAACAAATTCGAATCGAAACTTCCTTTCCAGATGCATATGTACACATCATATTCATAATGCACATCAAGTTTATAAACATCCAATGAAAAGTGCAGGAGTTAATAAGCAGACAAGCATTTGGGTTGGAAATTTTGCTATTATCAAGGGCCGTAATTGGAATCTGCAATCAGAATCAGGCAGTTTTGAGCAATCAGATGACAATCATTGGGTTTTCCTAATTGTTGTGGCTACGAATACACCCATTTAGTTGAAAAAGCATATCAGTCAATCAAACTGCTAGAGACCACCAGTCAACATGGCTGTGTCCATTTAAAAACACTGTGGGCAATTTCTAACTTTAGGAGTCTGTAAATTGTGGGTTAAAGCTATTGAGGAATCACAATGAATAACAACTTACTGCTTTCAAAGCTTGTATTCTGTGTACTACACCAGATTTGATATCTAAGGCATATGAATCTACAAAAATAAAAACAATATTATATATCTGGATTTGATCCTGAATAGGCAATGAAATGTAAAAATAGTTCTCAATACAGCCATTCTGCGACAAATTTTTTCAGAAACTTTTTTACGATGGAGGGTCGGTCTTTTTCTTCTTTTCATTATCAATTGGAAATAAAAAACTATTCATTTTGGAAACATGTTTCAATATTAGTCCCTATTAACTTATTTCGCACTTATGGATCAGAGTTGCTAGAATTTAACTGGTTGAGTACCAGAAGTCACTATCATGGCTCTATTGAAAAGTGCAAGAAGCCACTTTTTGTGGATTTACACTGTATGCATTAGTTTGATGTCTGTTTGATCAACAGCAGAAGAAAATTTTTGTATATAAAGTGGTTTGGTTGAAATTTATTGGAGAGCACTCTCCAATAGATTGTAACAAAACAGTTATTTATGAACAAATCTTGCTAAACTAAGGCTACTCATGCTGGTAGCAGGGTATCCTTGAAAAAAAACACCCATGTTTCAAACAACCTTTTCAAAACTTAGATGTGAGTCTTCCATGGAAGATGTGTGTCGCCTGGCGTTTCAGACAGAATTCTAAGTGGAAAAGGGGCATAACTCTGGAAAAAATACAGCGGATCAAAAAATAAAATAGGAGGTGCACAATGCCATGATGTGATAAAGAATCACTGAAAGTTTCATCAAAATCCATTCATAGGTTAAAGAGGAGTGGCGGATAAGAGAAGCCTGGCATTTCAGACAGAATTCTAAGTGGAAAAGGGGAATAACTCTGGAAAAATTACAGCGGATCAAAAAATAAAATAGGAGGTGCACAATGCCATTATGTGATAAAGAATCACTGAAAGTTTCATCAAAATCCATTCATAGGTTAAAGAGGAGTGGCGGATAAGGGAAAGTGTGACGCGGATGACGCAAGACGACAAAAGTAATCCCTATATGTCACTCCCCACTTCGTGGGGCGGCGACACAATAATTTAGCACTCAACCAATTAAACTTGAAATACATTTGGCAATGAAATTCATACTTGACAAACTCATTTCTTATTTTCAATGTGGTCTCACGTACACAGTTAAAACTAGAAGTCCTGTCATGCAATGCGCAAAAATAGCACGTTGATATGTGTGTTAATCTTCGCGTTATGACCATAGTAAGGCTATCAAATTCTTACATATGGCCTGTGCACAAGTAATGTTTCAGCCAATGGACCTCCGGGTAACCCGGAGGTCCACTGGCAGAAACATTGCCTGTGTTTGCTTTGAGTAACCAGGAGAACCTGCCGTGCTTTGGATGTTATTCGATATGGCAATTGCGCACCATTCCTATGCGCAATTAAACCTAGATAAGCACACAGTTCGTGACAGGACTTCTAGTTTTTACTGTAGCACAGATGAAAAGTTACCTTGCATTACAGTAAACATGGCTGGAAGTTGGAAACAGAAGATTAGGGAATCACGATGAACAAATCAATTTCGGAAAAAACATACCATACTAGTAAATTTTAATGTTGCCTTGAAATGAATAGTGGTCTATCAGCAGACCAAAGATCATTTAAATCCAACATCTACTGACTGAAATATGAAAGTCCAAAGTTGTTATGGATGGATGAACCAACAGAACCCATTTCTATATGCCCCGCAAAATTTGTTTTGGTGGGAGATAAAAAAACCTTCTGGAGTAAACTTTGGAGCAAGGACGAGAACCAATAATAACAGTAAAGAACTATAACAAGAGGGTGTAAACTATGATGCTCAGTAGGAAAAGAATACCAGATGTGGCAAATACAGTGGAGCCCACTTAATTGGATATCTCCTAATTGTATATCCCTGTTAATCGAATATAATTTTCAAACACAAAACCATTTACCATACCTTCAGTAGAAATTTGATCTGTTAATTGCAAATGGGTTGTAGAGTAAACTCCTGTTAATTGTATATAAATTTCTGTAATATGTCGAAAAAATTACCGTGACATGCATCAAATTCCCCTTATTTATCAACCTTTTTGGCCTCACTACATCCTCCTCTTATTTATCAACCTTTTTGGCCTCATTACATCCAATACAGGCATTTATTCTATTATATCTTGTTTGACAGAGCTCTATGAGCTCTGTCAAACAAAATATAATAGAATAAATGCTCAGTTTACCTTCAGAACACAGGAAACTGATCAAATCCCTATTAATTGTATACTCCTGTTAATTGAATAATTCTCACTGGCAAAATGGATATTCAAATAAGAGGATTCTACTGTACTATAAAACTTTTACAATTGTATTTTTTAGAATTGTATTTCTAGTTATCACTTTAAATGGATTAAAATGAACCATTAGCATTTTCAAAGATCTGGCAAATTGCAATATCTTTTAAAATACCAATGATTCATTTTAGTCAAGTTATATTAATAGGTAGAAAATTCAATTGTAAAAGTTTTATAGTATTGGCTCCAGGTGGCCACTATACAGTGGAACAGTATTTGTTGCTGTGCCCATATTAGACTAACCTAACGGCTTGCTTGAAGACAGTAGAGAAAAAGCAATACTCACCTCTCTTTTCGTCAATTTGTGAGATCTTTACAACAGGATAAAACTTAACTGGGACTGACAAAGCCTTATTTAAACGTATGTATAAACCATTCTCTGTGTCAAATGCTGCAGCAATCTTACCATTACCTGAAAATTAAAAAAAGAACAAGTGCAACTCCCGACTGCCAGTAATCAGACAATAATCCCCCACCTCCCCTTTTTGAAGGGTCCACAAATTGTGAACTGTCTGATGAATATAGAAAGACTGAAAGCACAGCATCAAAAAATCTCTGAGCAACAGATTGTGATATAAAAAAAAAACAGAGGCTCATGCAAGCCGAAAACGCTCACCTCGCTCAAGTTGTCAACAGAGATGAGTGATTCAGTAAGTGATCAGCAGCAATAGCAATTTTTTGATTTGCTATGACACAACCAAAGGTAACTTTTTTGGCCATTCATTTCTGTCGTTTAGCAGTCTTGAATCAACCTTCATGATCTTTTCATCAATCTTCGAAATCGAAAATGATGCAATACGCATTTTTAAATACTTCTTGTTTTGTAGCGAAATGAACTGATAAAAGGGGGAAAACAGATGAATGAACATCATCTCATCCTCTGAGTATCTGCATTCTAATATTTAACTGCCACCTTATGTCAGTAGAAGGTGCAACTTAATTACTGTTGATTGCCAGTTACAAGTACTGAATTATCAACCAGCTGTCGAGCTTTACAATTCTGCGGAAATAGCTATACACTACCGTGCATCAGATGTGATTCTCTGGTGATTTGCTGCGCCAACCTAACACTCTATTATTTCAAATTAGTGCAGAAAATGGGACAGGACTTCTAGTTTTAACTCTAGTAGAATATACTGGTGTGTAATTTTTTAAAATTTTTATTTAATATGGTTTAACGACACTTTAACACCCAAGGTCATATTGTGTCGGTGACAGTTTTACGGGTGGAGGAAGCTGGAGTACCCGGAGAGAACCACCCAGCAACGACCAGCTCCCCAACATTGTAACTCCGCACTGCAGTGCAGCAGGGTTCGACACTAACCCACGTCCGACCGACATTGTCTAGTAGAATTTTGGTCCGGTCGTGCTGTTTCTCTGTCAAACTTGCCCGACTGGTCGTTCTCATTTTTCTAGGGCAATAACTGATTAATTGAAAAAAAATATCACTTTTGTTATTGCAGTGAGACCGAATGAGATAGAGTTGGATCGGCACACAAATATAATATATTTGTGTGCCGATCCAACTCTATCTCCTTCTATTATCATGTCGAAACATACTGTGATGATAATATTGTCGAGTTATCTCCTGTTGCAACTGTGAAGAAGGGATAATGTTGGACGTGGTCAGGGGCGTGGTCAATGCCATCTTGTCAGTTTTAGTTGAGTTATTACCTGTTGCAAATTAAAAATTTGTTATGCAGAGAATGAAAGACAGCTTCGTAGGTGTGTCCAATATGTCAATCAGAGTGACGTCATCAAGTTTCAACTGTGTCAGTGTGACTGTCAGAGTGTGTGGGAAATTCCATTTTGAATCTGGAATATACTGTGAATTATCGTGACTTCTTGTGTGCAAATGGATTACAATAATATTCTCTTATGATTCAAAAATTCACTGGGAAAATTAACACTTCTCAAAATCTATTTGAGCCTGAAACTTATGTGCACGGTTTTATTGGACTTGTACAAATCTCAATCTTTACACAGTACTTTTTCTTGAAAATGTGGCGGCCGAAATGGAAAGTGACAATTCCACGAAATGAGAAACAAAATGACAAGGTGAGTTTTCTTAAATTTCTTTATGGACAAAATCAATGCATGATAATATTACATCTGGAAATAGGCATGTTGACTTACAACTTACAAGACGCGCTTTTTGGGGGGCACGATACATCAGGAAATGGACGTGAAATGATAGTAACTACATGTATCACGCTCATTTTCTGATGTTATATGTAGCACGCCCCACAAAAAGTGCGCACCCAAGTCCCAAAAGCAGCAAGCAACTAAATGTGCACATGGGTTTTTCAAAATCGAAGGACTGTACCAGTAAGTAAAGTGAGTTTACCGATAGTTTATAATAAAAAGAAATTGTGGTTCGACTGCAAAAGTTAAACGAATGTACGATATAATTTTTTACCGTCGTGTCCCCGTTTTTCTCCAATTCCGTGGACTGGGTCAGGACAAGTACAAATCAGGTCCAGGCTAGTAATTTTTGAAGCAACTAGACCGACATGTCGGGTGCATAAAAACGTTAATGTTGAACCCTACAGTGCAGGCAGGGTTAGAATGCTTGAAGGCATGTGCACCATCGATGTGTACTATGCCTTAGTACACGGTGTCATCGTGCCCCATGGGGACGATTGGGGTGAAGTACCTTGCTCAAGGATACAATGCAGGAGTCCGAATTGATCACTCAAACGGTCACCCATCCAAGGATTAACCGGGCCCGAACTGGTGTGTAATATCAAATGGTCTATAGCTGATCACAGATCCTGAATAACTAGTTGCTTACTTGTGTGTGGTAGAATATATTGGTCTGTAATATCAAATGGTCTGTAACTGATCTCAGACCCTGAATAACTGTTTGCCAACATGTATATGGTAGAATATATTGGTCTGTAATATAAAATGGCCCATAACTGACAACAGATCCTGAATATCTGTTTGCTTACCAGCTTGTGGAAGATTATACAGGTGTGTAACCTCAAATGATCTATAACTGATCACAGACCCTGAATAACTGTTTGCTTACCTGTATATGGTAGAATATATTAGTCTGCAATATCAAATGGTCTTTTACTGATTTCAGACTCTGAATAACCTTTTACTTACCTGCGTATGGGAGAAAAGATCTTTCTGTAACATCCACTGGTCTATGATTTATCAAGACATCATAGTTATCAGCTCTCTCTTGGAAATGGTTTAATTTTGTATTTATACATCCTTGCAATAAATCTGAAAAAAAAACCCATATTTTTAAAAATTTCTTTCCAACCCACCAAACCAACACAACATGCCTATCCCTATCTACATGTACATGTAGATCCGATTCTTTTTAAAACGCAAAAAATTTGAGCCAATCCAAGGGTTTACCTTGGGAAGGCTAGAAAATGTGAAAAGGTAAAAAATTAGTCCAAACCAGACGGACCAGGGGCCAAAAGTACATGGCTCACTTTCCTGGTGCCCTCTTCTGGTCTACCCGAGCACACCCATTGTCCAGTTCCTGTCAGTAAAGTGCAAGCAATTCCTTATTTTCTGCAATCCTGGATGCTGTTTCTTGTCTCTGCTCTCTTCAGAAATGTTATCAATAAGGCCTCACAAAGTAGATCTGTTTCTCAGGCCATTTTTTTAATAAAAATACATGTGAGTGGTCGTTTTTTTATTTTATTTTCTGTTTTTGTAATCATTATTTCCTTATCCTCAGAGGTTCATATACTTAGTTTGTTTTATGTCTCAGACATACTGATGTCAAATTACATGTATGAAAATTTCAGACAAGTTTTCCTGTAATGCAACTAGGATTTAACCAATTTTGTTAAGAATTGAATCATGACTGTTCGAAATCCATGTGGTGATGAAACAAATTGATCACATGCAAATTCCATGAACCGCTTTGTGATTTTGCACATTATCAATTTGTTTCATCACCTCCTGGATTTCGAACAGTCATGATTCAATTCTTATGTTGATTCCCTTGATAAAAACAGAATTATTTAATTCAGGGATAGGATACAGTTAAAACTAGAAGTCCTGTCATGAAAGGCGTACAAATAGCACATCGATATGCGCATTAATCTACGCGTTAGGACCATAGTAAGGCTATCAAATTCTGTACATAAGGACTGTGCACAAGCAGTTTCAGCCAATGGACCTCCGGGTAACCCGGAGGTCCACTGGCAGAAACACTGCCTGTGTTTGCTATGAGTAACCAGGAGAGCTTGCCGTGCTTTGGATGCCATTCGATATGGCAATTGCACGCAATTCCTATGCGCAATTAAGCCTAGATATGCGCACAGTTCGTGACAGGACTTCTAATTTTAATTGTAATTAGTGAGCTCATTATCAAAGCACCGGTTCAGGTAACCATAATTCGGTCAAGGTCTATTCTTAAAAAGGTAACAAAAACATTGTAGCATCTGGCAGAAAAGAATTCCTGCAAACAATCAGTGTAACTCTTAAAATATACTCTAATGACACATGTTGAAACCAAGATAGCTCAAGTAATAAAGTATACCGTTGAAAATATATATGTTTTGCAATTACTCAAATAACAGTTTGAAGGCCATGCAATTGCAGAAGCCTAAAAATAGAATTGAATCTCGATTGCGTCTCAAAGCAAAGAATAAAGGTCAATAAGTTTTACTTCTGCAAGTTTCTAGCAAGTTCGTTTTGTAAAGGAAATTAAACACATTTTCTGGAAATAATGATTTCGAATGGAAGTTGGGTATCGAATGGAAGTTGGGTATTGTTCACTTATACAGGGTTCATACAGCAAGGCAGGATCTAAATTCAAGGCTTTTTCAACGCCTTGTCCAAGGACTCAATGATAATATTGAAACAAATATACAAAACAAAATAAAAACAGTTTGCCTAATGAAATTGGACAACGTCCAATTTCATTAGGCAAGCTGTTTTTATTTTGGGCTGTATCAGTATATATCAACAGTCTGATTATCAGCATCTTTTTCGCAAACAGAATACATGGCTTTATATTTATCGTTTTGTGCTTCTTGACACAATGCTAGACAAGCCACTTACATGTACACCAAGTCTTGATAAGTTTTATCAAAATTCAAGGACTTTTCAAGAGGAATAGTCATTTTTTCCAGTACTTTTCAAAGCAAAATCACATTTCAAGGACGTTTCAAGGCAAAGTGTCAAATTCAAGGTTTTTTCAAGATTGTATGAACCCTGTTATATGAAGTCTATATTCAAGAAGTGACAAAGCAATCTTCATCAGAGTAAATTTGTAAACTGTAACTCTCCATCTAGCATTAGTGAGACTATCTTGAAACTAGATGCAACTTGTAAAGTAAGGTGTTCTTTTCTTTAAATTTCAGCCCCTACCCTCCACCCTACCATTTCAAAAATCAATCTCGGACATACAAACAATATATATGGACAGAGGTTGGTTTTCATTTTAATATTATGAATATTTTGACCTGTTTCCGTTACCATTGTTCAACACTCAAACTTCAAATAAACAAGATTTCCATATAGGCTTGATATTATCAGGAACTTTATCAGTATCAACTAAATAAGTCATTACAGTACGAGGAGAATGGATAATTAAATCACCCGTGGAGTGGAGTTATCACCCAAGCTATAACTTTCAAATTTTGTACATATCGACAAAAAACATAAACAATGTTTCAGCCAATGGACTTCCGGGTTTAAACCGGAGGTCCATTTGCTGAAACTTTGCCTGTGCTTGTTATGCTTTGCAACAAAATTGCAATTACTGCTTGGGAGGTATCTCCACTCTGCGGGTAATTTAGTGATAATACACTCTCCACGTACTGTAATTTAGTATCACAAAACACCAATTTGAATTGATGCCTATAATTGGAATGAGTTCATATTACAAGTCCACATAAGTTGTAAGTCTGAAAATGAATATTAATATTTTTATTTGGTGTTGTCAGCTAAAATAGAACAGAGATGATTCTCTTGCATTTTACATTTGTGTTCCAACAACATATTTTATCTGATAATGATATTATATTCTGTTGGCAGGTTTTTGTGTAGACACATAAGCTCACAAAATACTGGAAACTGAACTGTTCAACATGTTTAACCTTTTACCTAACTCGAAAAGCAGACGACACTTGCAAAAAAAATTCTTGAATAACTAAGTTTTTTCATTTTTTGTCTTAAAACATAGGTTATGACCCCTCATTGGAACAAGCTCAATGAGCTCATTCCAACAAGGGGTCATAACCTATGTTTTTGAGACAAAAATGAAAACAAATTATGAAAATTGATGATTTTTTAGAATAGCGCTGGCCGGTTTTTGGCCGTTACGTTGGGTAAAGGGTTAAAAATACTTTTTTAATGCCCCATTCCCCCACCAAAAAATAAAACAGCTAAATAAATAAGAGCTGTTACACCCATTACTTTTTTTGGTTCAGAATTGATTGAGCTGCTGCAAATTGAATGATATTAAACAGAAAATTTATATTACTTTTAATGTTCATAAACATGTCAGCACTGTCAGGTTCATGTATTTCAGTGAATTGCAACGCTTTTGGGACTTGAACATAAATAACTAGAAACTGTTTTAGCACACTAAAACATATGTCTCCCCTTCCTTTCTATTTAATGCACTGCAAATTATATATACATGAAAAATATTGACAATCCTGCCAAATATCTACAGTTAAAACTAGAAGTCCTGTCACGAACTGTGCGCTAATCTAGACTCAATTGCACGTAGGAATTGCACGCAATTGCCATATCGAATAGCATCCAAAGCACGGCAGGTTCTCCTGGTTACTCAAAGCAAACACAGGCAATGTTTCTGCCAATGGACCTCCGGGTTACCCGGAGGTGCATTGGCTGAAACATTGCTTGTGCACAGGCCATATGTACAGAATATGATAGCCTTACTATGGTCATAGCGCATAGATTAATGTGTAGATTGACATGCTATTTGTGTGCATTTCATGACAGGACTTCTAGTTTTAACTGTAAGGTCAAAAGACAAAAAAGTTCTGGTCCGGACGAAGTTTCCCTTAAAAAAGCACATAAATCTGTCCTTCAGGTCAAAGATCAAAGTCACATGAAGGTCACTATGGTACGCGACACACCGGCTCATGGTGATACATCCACATGCCAAATATCTAAGGTCTAGGTCAAAAGACAAAAAAAGTTATGCCCCGGACAAAGTTTGTATGAGGAAAAGATGAAGAAGAAGAAGGAGAAAAAGAATATGCACTAAAACAATATGTCTCCCTTCTGGGAAGGGGAGACCTAATGATTCATGAAACACTATGAAAAGTATAATCTGTTATATGAGGATGTTTTCCTTTATTATTTGTGTGTATGGGGGAGGGGGGTATGACTGCAAAAATAGAATGTCTTATTATGTTAACCCTTTACCCAGTGTAACGACCAAAATCGGCCAGCGCTATTCTTAAATTAATTTTCATTATTTGTTTATTTTTATTTTATGTCTCAAAAACATAGGTTATGACCCCTCATTGGAATGAGCTCATCGAGCTCGTTCCAATGATGGGCCATAACCTATGGGGGGAAGGGAGGTATGACTGCAAAAATAGCATGTCTTATCATGTTAACCCTTTACCCAATATAATGGTCAAAAACGGCCAGACCTATTCTCAACTAGAGTGTTGTCACACATGCAGTGGTGTTTGTCTGGGTTTTTAACCACAAACTTTAACCAAAACTGTAAAAAAGCATTTTTAATAAAAGAAAAAAAAAGTGCCTAATTGTCAGAGGGGGTGGGGTGGGGGGGTGGGGTGGGTGGAGGTGGGGGGGGGTGGGGGGTGGGGTGGGGGTGGGGGGTGGAGGAGGGGGGATTTACGTGAGTTTAAAAAAGGTTCCGCATGTAGTGACTGTAAATAGTTCAAAATGCAGATTGGAGGAAAGAAAAAAAAAATGCCTAATTGGGGGGAGGGGGGGGGGGGGGGGAGGGGTGATCATGTCTGTCTGGATCTTTAACCACAAACTTTAACCAAAACTGTAAAAAAGCATTTTTGACGAAAGAAAAAGAAAAGTGCCTAATTTGCATTTCAAGAATTTTAGCCTACTATTAATCGCAACCATTCTAATGGAGCAACTGTGGGAGAGGCAGACATGGTTGAAAAGAAAGAACGCTCTCCACAGAATGCCGAACTGACAGTGTATCAAAAAGATTTAAAAAAACGATATTATTCAACCTCCAACGTGTGATCAGAATGAAAATTCTCAGACTGAGGCAGTTTAGGCAGCAATCTCACATACAATTGAAGTCGGAAATAAAAATAAAAAATACCATGACTGACACAATGTTGACATTTGACACAGCGTGGATCCGAAAAGTTCCAATTTATCGAAAGTTCCGTGTTAACTTTACAGACGAAATCGAAACACAAGAACAAACTTGTGATAAATCCACAACCGTAATTCCAAAGAAAACACGAGAGAAGGCTACATGTACTTAGAGAAACCGAAATCCCCCACCGCCCCCTTTTCAAATCGACAAAAGTAAAAATTTTGAAACAAAAGTGTACGGAGATGTAAATGGATGTGAACAGGTCAACACTAGCACAAGATTAGACCTGGTCTGTGCGAGTAAATCCTCAGTGCATCAAACTGAGAACGAAAAGTATTAAGCCTACATGTACAGTCTTAACTCCACACGTCTTTTATTTTATGGAAATATGGCCTATATGGCACCTTGTGAAATCCCTGGTAGCTAAGAGAAGCAGCGTATCTGAAGGTCCATCAATGAATGTCATGAAGGATTCAGCAGGATAAGTTGCCCCCCCCCCCCCCACTCCCAACAAAACGTCATCCAATAGAGTTTGGTGTAGCCACGCAGGCCTACTTTGCCCTAAGTTTCAGTTAAAAGTGAAAATGAAATCATATTGGCATAATTTTTTTTTTAAATTCAGAAAGTGATGGCCCGATCCCTAGGCAGATTCAATTATTTTTCAAAAATGATTTCCTGAAAAACATGTCTGTGGACTCCTAGCTGGAATGAGCTCAGTCCAACGAGACCTCACAAATTGAGCTGTAATTAAGTTGATGCAAAAAAAAGAAGATTTTTTTCAGTTAGACTTGGCTGAGCTTTTTACAGATCTATCTGTTTAACCTACTATTGAATGCAGCCAGGAGTTTTTCAGGCACGTAGCCTAGAGTCTACAATATCATATATAGAAGACCGGCTGGAGATGGGGTGGGGGGGGGGGGGGGGGGTAGGGGGTATAACCAGTAAAATTCAGTGTTGTTGTTCCCCCACCAAAAAACTTAAGACTGTATGCATGACCCCCGCCTCCATCCCCTGACTTGCCTGGTATATTTACATCTCCTGCAGTTAAATAAATAAAAGTTCCGTCAGAGACTTCACATTTTCAACAAGAGGCCCCACGGGGCCTGAAGCGCTCATCTTGAACAGAACACAATATAAACAGAGTCCGAGAATGAATCAACATTAAGCAATCCATCTGCATAGGCTGCACTGTCAATCCTTGAGCCCCTCAGGAGTGACAAAAATAATCTGGGCATCATGCCCTTTCTTTAGTTGATCATAATGTAGAATGTAGAGCTCCCCTATGAAGCCACTTGATACAACCTATGTGGATTAATCTTAGTTAAACACCTCTAGAGGGTACTGAATTCAAAATTTTTAAATCTTCAGCAAAATGGCCAATTCCGGCAACCCATATGGAGCCCAAATATTGAACATAGTTGAATCTGAACTCCCTGGAGATGTTGTGTACTAAATATGAAAGCATTCTGACTGTTGGATCTGAAGACGAGAAATTTTGAAGAAATTTCTTCATATTGCACTGAGTTGAAATTTGGGCTACCATAGCGAACCCAAATATTACCCTATGGATCTGATTTGAACAAATGTGAATCTGAACCCCACCCCACCCCCCCTGCCCCCCTCTAGAGATATTGTATACCAAATATGAGAGCATTCTGACTAGTGGATCTGAAGAAGAGGATTTTTGAATAAATTCTCTCATATTGTACTAAGTTAAATTTCAGGTTCCCATATGGAGCCCAAATATTAACCCAACCTCTTGAATTGAACAATCTGGAATCTGACCCCCCTAGAGATGTTGTATACCAAATATGAAAGCATTCTGACTGGTGGATCTGAAGAAGAAGATTTTTAAAGACATTTCCTCATATCGCACTAAGTAAACATTTGTGTACCATAGCGAGCCCAAATATATACCTAGGGATCTGATTTGAACAAACTGGAATCTGACCCCCTAGAGATGTTGCATACCAAATATAAAAGCATTCTGCCTGATGGATCTGAAGAAGATTTTTAAAAATTATCCCCCATATTGAACAAAGTTAAAATTTGGGCTTCCATAGGAAGCCCAAATATTAACCTAGAGACTTGGTTTGAACAATCTTGAATCTGACTCTCATACCAATGATGTATGTCAAACATTAAAAGATTCTGACTGGAGGTTCTGAAGAAGATTTTTAAAGGATATTCCCCATATAACCCTGTGTAAAAAATTTGGGCTCCTATATTGGGCGCAAATATGAACCAATGGGCTTTATTTTAACAAACTTGTATCTGACACCCCTATGAATGCTGTATACCGAATATCAAAAGATTCTGATGATTGGTTCTGGAGAAAAGATTTTTAAAATTTTTGCAAATATGCTGACTAAGCATTTTTTTTTATGCGCATTACAGAATACCTTAACATAACCGCTGGCAATTGTTTTTTACCATTCAATTCTACTGGTCCTAAGGATACTGCATACCAAATAACAGCTCTCTGTTCCGTGTGGTTTTGGAAATATGGGCGTTTGAAAATATTTCTATTTTTAGCTCCCATGGCGATGTAGGAATTTCTTTATTTTTGCATGTGTCAACTACTTATGACCCAATAATACCACATACCAAATTTGGTTCAAACTGTCCCATCGGTTCAGAAAATAGAAATTTTGGGCGGGGCCAAAAATTTTACCCCTCCCATTTCAAAGCCAAATATCGCTTCACGAACTTAGTTTGAACAAACTTGATTCTACACCTCAAAAGGAAGCTCCATAGAAAATATAAAGTCACTGTACACACTGGTTCATGAGAAGAAGATTTTTAAAAATATTTTTGGAGCTTTTTTCCCCCACACCCTCCCTATGGTGCTGAGCACGTTGAGTTGAAAAAAAAATGCAATGCTTCTTCGGGACCATCAGTCACACAATCCTTTCAAATGAATTGGCCCAGTGGCTTTGGAAGAGAAGACCAAAACATGGTGTTGACAGATGACGGATAGAGAGCGATGAGATAAGCTCAGCTTGACTTTGTCAAGATGAGCTAAAAATCTGTGGAACTCCCTGCTACAAACCTGCAGTCTTGAGAGGGTTAAATTAAAGACATGCACACAGGAATCAGATAAATGTTTACCAGCATAGAAAGGGTTCATTCAACATGAAATCAGTAGAGAAAGAGACCATCATGAGAGAGAAAAAATCTTTGGAAAAAAACACACTGAAGTCATGAGAGGGTTAAATTAAAGATATTCGAACAGGAATCAGATCAATTTTTTTCCCAGGAACCAGAAAAAAACAGTATTGAAACATTTTTTTGTTTGTTCATGTCATCAATAAAAATCTTTGGAACCCACACTGCAGCCTTGAGAGGGTTAAATTAAAGACATGCATACAGGTATCAGATGTTTTCCAGCATTGAAATGGTTCATTAAACATAAATAAAAATCTTTCTAAAACAAACAGAAGTCACATCTGTGAATGAAATGCTCCAGGGATAAGAACTACTGACTCAACATTTTTTTAATACCCTCTACCAGGCACCCTGATTGAACTGGTGGCAATTTTTTTTTAAACAAATCCCTCCTTCTGGTCCTAAGGATGTTTCATACCAAATACCAGTTCTCTGTTCCTTCTGGTTTGGAATATATGGGCTTTTGAATTTTTTTTCTGTTTTTAGCCCCTCGGGTTGTGACAGGGCTGTGAAAAAAAAATTTAGGCATCAATCAATTACCTCCTGAAATAGAAATTTTGGGTGGGGCCAAAAATCTTACCCTTCCCATTACAAAGCCAAATATTCCTTCACGAACTTTGTTTGAACAAACTTGATTCTACACCTCAAAAGGGAGCTCCATAGCAAATATCAAGTTATTGTACACACTGTTTCATGAGAAGATTTTAAACATATTTTGGAGCATTTTCCCCCACTCCCTCCCTATGGGGCTGAGCATGCCAAGTTGAACAAAAATGCAATGCCCCTCCAGGGCCATCACTCACACAAACTTTCACTTGAATTGGCCCAGTGGCTTTGGAGGGGAAGACCAAAACATGGTGTTGACGGACGACGGACGGAGAGTGATGAGATTAGCTCAGGTTGACTTTGTTAAGATGAGCTAAAAATAGTGAAGGACTGATCTACAATTTCATTGAAGCTCCACCATGTCACCCCCACCTCAAGCCTATGACCTTCAGATATGCATGTGGCATATATCAACTGCTGGCTACCTCCTCCCACCCCCCCACCCCAGCAAAAGAAACACCCCCCCCCCCACACACACACACACACACACAATAAGAAATCCTAGCTTCGCTTCTGGATAGAAGCCTTGCTTTGAAAACACAGACAGATGAAATTTAGATCCAGGCTTTTTTCTTCAACTCGAGAAATAGTTCATTGAATTCGGACAGCTGATAATTTTTACACTTATTCCCAATTAATTGACTTTGGACAGAGAAATAGAGAAGTCACACCTCGACATCCTAAAAGAGTTAGCACATATAACTATAATTAATAATTCTAGTAGTTTGTTCAGCAATTAAAACCAGTGGCAAGAATCATTTTAATTAGACAGTCACTGCAATAAGATTAGTGATCAGAAGTTTAATCAAACAACTACCGATTATTGTATAAACCTTATGTTATTCTTAGTAGCCTATTGATATGGACGGTTTAGCTCAAATTTTACTTCAAAACAGAACCGCTTGACAATAAGACTCTGGCAGTCAAAAACATCTGAGATGAAGAGAGAAAGATGAACTTATACCAGAACCGTGAAAACCTGTTTAATCAGAACCACAGAAAACATATAGCTTGTTTATGATGGGTGGGGTGGTGTCATTTTTTTTCAAGAACCATATGCATATGAGACCGGGACTACAGCCCTCCGTTGCCAGAGAATTGATGTGGCAGAGGGTAAGGGGGTGGTGGGTGGTGGCAATGGCAATGCATCACTCAGGAGGGGAGGTGTATGTGTGTGTGTGTGGGGGGGGGGGGGGGGGGGGCACAAGAAAAAATCTGCCCAATGACCCACGCATGTATAAACGAAAGATTCATGGAACACTTGATTCTAGTACACAAAATGAAAGGAAATCTTGCGACGAGAAATATTATATTTCATTATGCATTGCATTTTCAATGCGAAAGAAGTTGGAACCATGCAGTGAGGCAGAAATAAGCAGTCTGGAAACTATGTTTTTTGTACCCTGTGTTCCATTTAGCGAATGAGATTGACCGTTTTCCGACTTTTGGAAGTATGCGCTCTCGAATTCAAAACCCACTGTTTTTATGTGGTTTTTCTTCGAAGTTAAAAATTAAGAATAACATTTTTCCAATTTCAGAACATGATACAGATGATCTTACTTGGAGATCACTGAGAAGGCAACGGGTATGTGGGCTCAAATGTTTTGAAGCTAAAATTGTAAATGTGTGAATGCAGTTCAGGGTAATCCCAAATGATTATTTTTTTATTATGCCAGATTATGCAGCTAACAAAGTACTTATGCATTCTATGTGAAAGCCGCTGGTAAAATATTAAAGTCCCAAACATTGAGAAGAATGGAATTCTCCTCTTTGCTGATACATGTTACTATTGTTAGGATCTGACCAGGCCATCGAAATGTCAACAATGAATTTTACTATTTTTTTTTTCATTATTTCCATGTGCTAAACACAGATTTTTTCATAATTCAGTCACTGTGAATGAGCATTCTGTGGTATATGAGGAGAAAATAATTTCTGACGGGTCGAGTTGATGGAACGGAATGTTTGAAAACAATTTGCGCAGTTTGAAGCACATGACTGTTAACATTACAATGATGTTTTTTCCAGCGCACTTGTGTTACTTGTACAAATAAATAACGGAAAATGACCACTGTTTGTTTTCAGTCAGACGAGCATCGTTCTTAACATATTTCTGTTTCAAAATATCACCTTCACATATTTATTCAGAGCAGCAGATTACCCAAAAGAACAACTTTTCCCATGTTTGATTTCGAAACTCCTCAAGGCGTTTGTGAAGAAGATTGTACTTTTATTGAAAATGTTGTAGGATGTGTTTGCTGTCATGACTGTGGTGAGAAAAAATATTTAATGTTGATAAAATTTACTCGACATGCTTCATATTCAATTTTGAGTTGGTTACTTGTGTTACAGACATTGCTTCGCATTAATACATTTATTTCAGAAACGCTAACGCGGTGATGGGCGATAATGCACGGGAAATATACTAGCACTAAATACATTAGAATCGCTACTGTACTAATGAGCATTAATCACTCATCCTGGAGATCACAGTGGTAAAATTCGACACTGCATCGACACCGGACGCCACCGGGTCATTTAAATCTCTTTTCCTCATACAAGTGATGGGCGATCGCAGGATCATCCCCCTGACGTGTACTGTATGTCATTGAAAGTTACCAAGTTACAGGAAAAATATTCCAAAACGCGTCATCCTACCAAGTTACAATGAAATCTCTTCATAAATATAACTTGTAGACTTTGCTAAAGGAATCTAGGTCATGTGATGGTTTGGAGGTCATGGTTGGCCAATCATGACCAAAATAGGAGACTCTCATCTAGATACCAAATTACAATGAAATCCCTTCATAAAAACAACCTGCAAACAGAGCTAAAGGAAGATAGGTCACGTGACCGGGCGACGGTAACAGCTTACAGATCATGGCCAAAATAGGACGGTCTCAGCTAGACATCATACCGAGTAATCTTTCCAAGTTACAATTAAAGTGCTTCACTAATATGAACTGCAGACTGTGCTAAACAAATCTAGGTCATATGCCTGTGTGGCCATCACGGCCAAAATGGAACTTTCTCATCTAGACATTATACTGAGCCATCCTACAAATTTTCAATGAAATCCCTTTGTAAATGCAAGCTGCAGACTGCGCCAAAGGAATCTTTGTAACATGCCCCTGAATGAACCCGACCAAAAAGGGAAGTTTTCATCTAGACATTATACAGACTCATCCTACCAAGTTATAATGAAATCCCTTCATAAATATGACCTGTAGATTGTGCTAAAAGCTTCTGGGTTTTGGGCTCGGCAGCCATCACGAATGACCAATCGCGGTCAAAATGGGGCGTTCTCATCTAGACATGACCTCAAACCTGCATATGAAATTTCATGACAATCGGACAAGAACTACGCTAAAGGAAAATGTGAACGGACTCACAAACTAACAGATTTCCGCATGCGTGATGGGAATAGCTTATCTTGACTTTGCCAAGTTAAGTTAAAAATTACCAGTTTGAATATCCTCACCTCCTTCTTTTCTTCAAGCCCCTGCAGCCCCCCCACACCCCCCTCCCACCCCCACCATCCCTGAAGGTCCCATTTGTGTGTGTGGGGAGAGGGTACTTATATTAACATCTTGACTGCCGCTCCACCACTAAGCAGCATGGAAATGAAGTAACCGACATAAAACTTTCAGACAGCTTTCCTTATTTATTTAAGAAATATAGCTATGCCATTGCATTCGCCATTTGAATAATATAAACTAGCCATGAATATCATTGAATTCTCTGCCTTTTGGCTAATTACATGTATAATCATGACCACAAATCTCCACTAATTCAATACTCCTCTTAAATGAATATTTTTCACTGGCAAAATGGCTATTCAATTACAGGCTGTTACGGTATGGAAATATTAATGATATTGGTAACAGAAAGAAATCTGAGCATCAGCAACAATAACTATGAATTTAACTATTCTGAAATTTAATTTAAAAAAAATTAATAGAAAAAAAACGATACAAAGATCTTTTACACTAATTGGTTTACAGAAAATAAAAACAGTAGTACTTGTCAATTATTGAATTAGTGCAAAGTACAGTTTGACAGAATCCAGTAATCCAGTGGTGAAGAATCTTGTGAAGAAAGTTACCAGCTGGTAGTATTAAATCCAAGAATGTCTCTTCAGAAACAGTATCCCATAGATTTGTAATAAAATTTTCAGCAGTCTCCAATAAAATATAATAAAATGCTCCACAAAATTCAAATGGAGTAAAAATCCAAGAAGTATTGGCACCACAGGTAATTTCCAAATAATCCAGTAGAATCCTGCCTTTTCACAAAATAATATACTCGCCCAAAAAAGAAAGTGTGCATTGCAGAAATTGATCAAACTCCAAAAAAATAATTTCGTAGGTGTGAAGAGTGTTAACCTGTTCATGAATAAGTTATATTGAACACAAAAACAGCTTTCCCCGTTAAAATTGCATTAACATTAAATGAGGTGCTGCACGTTTGTGAAAAGGCATGTTTTGCACGTGGAGAGTCTGAAAATTCATGCAGCAGTGTGAATCCTTGGGTATTTAAACACTAAAGTAAGGCCTTCCTATCGTTCACATTCAAACTTGCGCTGCTGTTAAAACGACTCCACATTAGCATGCCAAGATTGACAATGAATCAACGTCTCCTTGCCCTGGGTATGATTAGAGCTGGCAGAACACACAGAGAGGTTGCCCAGCATTTGAACTGCCACCGTAACACTGTAGACAGGCTAGTCCATCGACATGCATAACATGATGACGTTCGAGACCGACCCCGCTCTGGGAGACCCCGAGTTACCACCCCTGCACAAAATCGGTATATCCGTGTCGTCCATCTCCGGAACCGGCAAAAAACGGCAACAACGACAGCCAGGAACGAAACCGTTATGGGGAAGGGTCTCTCATGGTGTGGGGTGGCATCACTGCCCGTAACAGAACTGAGCTGGTCATTATTGATGGCAATCTCAATGCAGCCAGATATCGTGCTGAAACCTGTTGTTGTCCCATTTCTGCAACGTCACGGGCCCGGCGTCATTCTACAGCAGGACAACACCCGACCCCACGCAGCTCATGTTGTTCAACAGTATCTGCAGCAACAACAAGTTGATGTTCTTCCCTGGCCCACAAATTCGCCCGATATCTCACCCATTGAGCACATATGGGACGAAATGAAATGTCAGCTACGCCGGCTTCACCATGCACCGTCAACGCTTGTGGAACTCCAAAGACAGCTTATCAGAATATGGAACAACATCCCACAACACTTCCATGCTAACTTGTTCGCTTCCATGAGGCGTAGATGCACAGCAGTAGTCGGTGCGGACGGAGGTCATACCAGAAATTCAGTGTGTGACTTTTGTGTTTGACCCTTAGTGTCTTTGACTCTCCATGGCACCAAGAGTATTCGTCGTAGCGTAATGAAATTTCTCGTGTTGATCACAAATTGATTCATCTGTGATTGAATAAAATTTTCATGAATGAAAATGATATATATCTTTTTTTAGTGTTATTTTTTAGCATGCACGCTTTCTTTTTTGGGAGAGTATATTATTTTGTTTTACAGAAAGTATAAATTCTCTTTTCCAAGACGAATAGATTCTCTTCAAAATTCTCCTTTGGAATCAATCTTCCAAATTCACAAAGAAGCACTGCTTCTATAATAAATGCACTGTTCTGAAACAATAATAATCTCCAATGGAAACAACTGCTGTGAAAATAAGTTCTTCTGAAATGGCTTTCTAAAAATGAGTTTTTGAATTCTGTTGACAAACCTTTATATAGTAACAAGATAGAATGTTCCAGAAGATGAAAATTCTACAAAGTTCTAACAGTTTCTAGGTGATTCTGTCATAGTTCAAGTAAACAAGGTCCTTGACCTACTTAAACAATCAACAGCTATATGTACAATATATTAGTGTAACAAAGATGTAAAAAAAAGGTCACTCAGTGCAAATGAGTTAGACCAGTCAGAAAATGCAAAAAAAAAAAAAAATATCAATCTCGATATAATGTGGGGGCAGTATAACACAGGCCTCCAGTGTTCCCTGTATTTCATTATGTCTCTATATGTATTAAATACACATTTCGTTTCTGTATCTTCTATTCAAAGTTTGTATTGTTATCAGAGATGAAAATGGCACAGACATCGGCCGTGAAAATAGAAAAATTTAAATATAGAATCTACCCATAGTAGCTTGGTGTACCAAATGTACACCATAAGCGATGAAGTGGTGTTAACCATGTGCCTTCAGTGTGCGGTTAACACCACATCACCACGAGTGGTGAACATTTGGTACACCAGGCTACTTTGGGTATATTTTATTTATACCATGATCGTCAAATTATTAAGAGTCACTATTATTTTTTCTCCATTTTACTGAGCAGCAGCCGGACATACGTGCAAATTTGTTTTTATTTACATGAGCATTGGTGGATAGTACTTCCACTGTCAATTTTATCACAAAAACAAAATAGAAAAACAGGGCCTTTTGCATTTTAATAACATATTAACATACTATTTCGAGTTGTGGATGCTTTATTAATATGAGACAATGTATGTTTGTTAATTTTTGGTATCTTATGAGGTAAACTTATTTAAAAACGTAACAAATAATAGCTGGTTTCATTTCACTCTTAACGAGGCAAGCTTGCATTCAGGTCAAGGTCACCAAAGGTCAACTTAGATGTAGTTCCACTGTAGATGTAAATTTTAACTATTGAAATCCCATTGCTGGCGTGTTCACCATGGTTGTTGTATAAAGCTAAAATTTATGTCATAGGCTTTTCATATATAGTAGAATATGTAATCATGGTATAAAAGCATTTACTTACCATGCCCTACATAAAAGTTAGGTCGAGCAAAATTGAATATGTAAGGTGCAAGATAGTACAGAAAAGCCAAGATGCAAATGATAACCAAAATTATCTTTCTTGATCTGAAAAGTAAAAATGAAAAAAAAATCAATTCAAGAAAATGAAGGAAGTTTTCACCCCCAAGGTATAAGATCACCAGGCCTGTTGATTTGAGGTGAACAACCGTTTGAGTCATGTTCACGGTTACCAAAACTGAAAAACTGCATGACCATTTGAGTCACGTTCACGGTTGCCAAAACTGAAAAACATGCAAATGAAAAAAGGGTCATGCCAAACTGTCGCCGGGTCACTCAAAATATTTGACAAGTTGTATGACCCAGTATGAATGAATGATGTTGAACATAAACTAATAATCAGCTGCACAGGTGTTTGCATCTGCCTTAAGTATAGCTGCTCTGTTGGCTAATTAGTGGCAGATGCAAATACCTATGCTGATGATTGGTTGATGCAAAACATCATTTTAAACTCTTGATCATCTTAAAATGTAGCATAGGTACAACATGAGGAATAATTCATGTCTGTGTCACAAATAGTGATTATGGATGCCATACTCTTCTGCAGCTTGCTAACCCATGCCAATATTAGGCTACAACTGCAGCTAATTTGTATCTGAATTGTTGCAACACCACCTCATTAATGTTCCTAAGGATTCATCTTTATTCATCAGGATACTGCCCATGGCAGCAAGAACTTAGCTATGATACAACAGTTCATATATCAGCCCAGTTGCGATACATACATATTTGGTTAATAAAATCACAAAAACTGCTGGAGGGCCTACAGGTACTGATTATACCTGCATTAGTTCTCAGTGCATATATTTTGTGTAAAATTTGCCTGACCAGTTTCGCACTTGATTGTTCTCATCAGAGGCTATGTGATGCTCTGGGCTGGGGGGGAGGGGGGGGGGGGGGTTAAAAATGGGGTAAATCTATGGAGCCAAAGAGAGACTTCCGGGATAAAAACCAGATGTGCAGATTACAGGAGCAAGGGGCATAACTGTATATCAGTGGGTTAGAAAGTGAAATGTTGATTTGACAGTAGCAGGGGAAGTATTAAATCAATTTACTGTGAAAATGGTTTTGGGGCAAAATGCAAAATTTGTGTCGGGTGATTGTTTTTGATTTTGACACACACTGGCTTCATCATTTTTGGTGTCTACCAGCTTAGTGTCTGGTGGGGAAGGGGGTGGTTGGTTGTTGCCTTGGCGTTAAGAGGTGTAGAGTCAAATCAATGTGTCGGCTTCTTTATTTCAGGTTAGTAGCAGCACAATTGATGGTTCCATGTGTGGTTAATGAGAAAGGGGAGCTTACAGATAAAAGTGGAAGTTTGTCCGTAAACGGTCCGTACACAATGGATAAACTAGAGCAATAAAATGTCACATTAGAACTTTATTCTTGATGTTATTCTTTAAAGGAGCATATATGGTCTCCGTATTTATGATGTACATGTAACGTTTGTGTGGCATACTTCGGCACTTTTGCTGTGTTGTGTAGAACACTCGCCACATATATGTGACATTTTGAAAAGTCTATTAAAGCATGGTAAGCCCTCTCCTGCTTAAGGCTATTGTTACATTGTCAGCATTGTGATGCCCTTTTAGCACACAATGGAAGTTTCATGGAGGGCAGGCAGTACATGGAACAAGAAGTAAGAAAAGATAACAATAAAAATATATAAGCTAGAAATCCTTCTTGTTCAGGCCGATAGGTGTGAGCATACAACAGAGGAAAAATTAGATATAACGTACGGGGGCTCACACGCAACAATCAGCTCCTTCAGCGACCTCAGTCTGGGAGCTAGTGAGAGTAATAGCACTGTTAGACACCCCAAATCTGAACTAAGTGCTGAACGACAAACAAGAGATAGGGACAACCAAACGCATGCCCAAATAAGCAACGTTAACCATGACTCATACTGTAAAGTTAGAAATGATATAGTGAGATTACTTTATACCATGGTTACATGTACCTATTCTACTATAAACGAAAAGCCTATGACATAAATTTTAGCTTTATGCACCAACGGTGGTGAACGCGCCAGCAATGGGATTTCAGTAGTTAAAATTTACACCTACAGTGGAACTACATCCAAGTTGACCTTTGGTGATGTCGACCTGAATGCGAACTTGTCTAAATTTATTGCGCGTCACCTAGCGAAGAGTGGAATGAAAGTGGCAATTATTTATTACGTTTTTAAATGAGTTTACCACATAAAAATTAACAAACATGCATTGTCTCGTGTTAATAAAGCACCATAACTCGAAACAGTATGTTATTAAAATGAAATAGGCCCCGTTTCTTTTTCTATTTCATTTCGGTGATAAAATTGACAGCGGATTTACTGCCCACCGATACTCATGTACACAAAAACAAATTTGTACGTATGTACGGCTGCTGCTCAGAAAAATTGAGAAAAAATAATAGCGACTCTTAATAATCTGACGGTCATGGCATAAATAAAATATACCCAAAGTAGCTTGTTGTACCAAATGTTCACCACTTGTGGTGAAGTGGTGTTAACCGCGCTCCGTAAGCTCACATTTAACACCACTTCACCACTCGTGGTGAACATTTGGTACACAAAGCTACTATGGGTATATTCTATATATGAACTGTTGAATAAAAGTCTCAGTACCAAAATCCAGAAAACTGAGAACAGATTATCACAAAAATGCGCATTCAGGACGTTCTAGTGAAAGCTAGTGGTGAGATACTATAAATCACAGAAGATCTCCAATCAGCAATGTGAAGAAGAATGCATTGCTGATACATGTACATTTTTCTGCTACAAACGGGAGACCCCCATTTCAATACACTTCAATGATGAAACGCACACTTTAAAAGATTTCACTTGTAGGATTATACAAGCCCTCTGATCGGATCCCGAGAATGTCGCCTTCACGCAACATAGATGAAAATGAGAAATAGAGTGGATTAGCACTCTTTATATGCCACACCAATCGGCCTGAACAAAAAGGATTTCTAATTTATATATATTTTACATATATATTTAGGTTACCTGAATAAAGTTCAGGGGGACGAATGATAAGTTACTGTTAAAACTAGAAGTCCTGTCACGAACAGTGTGCTTACAGTTAAAACTAGAAGTCCTGTCATGAAATGCGCACAAATAGCACGTTGATATGCGCGTTAATGTGCGCGTTGTGGCCCAAATAAAGCTATCAAATTCTGTACATATGGCCTGTGCACAAGCAATGTTTCAGCCAATGGACCTCCGGGTAACCCGGAGGTCCATTGGCAGAAACATTGCCTGTGTTTGCTATGAGTAACCAGGAGAAGCTGCCGTGCTTTGGATGCCATTCGATATGGCAATTGCGCGCAATTCCAACGCGCAATTAAGCCTACATAAGCGCACTATTCGTGACAGGACTTCTAGTTTTAACTGTATCTAGGCTTAATTGCGCGTTTGGATTGCGCGCAATTGCCATATCGAATGGCATCCAAAGCACGGCAGGTTCTCCTGGTTACTCATAGCAAACACAGGCAATGTTTCTGCCAATGGACCTTGCTTGTACACAGGCCATATGTACAGAATTTGATAGCCTTACTATGGTCATAACGCGTAGATTAACGCGCAGATCAACGTGCTATTTGTGCGCATTTCATGACAGGACTTCTAGTTTTAACTGTACCAAAGATCCGACCAAGTGAATGATAAATGGGTTATGTAAATGATGCTCAACAACAAAAAATTCTTGAAGGTCTTCATATTCTTGACATCTGTCAATCACCGATCACTTTTTAAAGAGTAGGATTGATGTCTGTGAAAAATATATACATTGTACAGTTAAAACTAGAAGTCCTGTCATGAACTGTGTGCTTATCTACATGTAGGCTTAATTGCACGTAGGAATTGCGTGCAATTGCCACATCGAATGGCATCCAAAACACGGCAGGTTCTCCTGGTTAGTCATAGCAAACACAGGCAATGTTTCTGCCAATGGACCTCTGGGTTGCTTGTGCACAGGCAAATATGTATAGAATTTGATAGCCTTACTAACGTAAGATTAGTGTAGATTAATGCACAGATCGATGTGCTATTTGTGCGCATTTCATGAAGGACTACTAGCTTTAACTGTATGTCAATTTGCAATCAGGATGATTCTAGTTGCTCAACCTTCTAAGGGAATCCTTCAGAAGGAGAGAGGTTCATTCTTGTGATAAAATTCATATGTTCATGATCTTCATGCAAACATAAAAGAGATGCAGTTCTTTGTGTGTCTCTGACTGATTTTATGTCATCGCACCTATGTGGGGTCAATTAACAGGAAAGTTAAGGTCTTAAAGATTGCAGGTAAGCAGAATTTAAGTACTTTTCAAGGAAGGTGATGGAAAATAAAGTACTTTTCAAGGATATAAACAAATCCATGGACTTTTCAAGGAAAGGGTCCAAATTCAAGGACTTTTCAAGAAAAGGGTCCAAATTCAAGGACTTTTCATTTGTGTTGAAACACTGGTCATGGGTTGGGATAACATTTTTTGCTGATGCTCCTGTATTTATTTATTTATTGGTGTTTAAAGTCACATATTTCTGCACAATGGCTAACCATGACCGTGACAGTTTTACGGGTGGAGGAAGCCGGAGTACCCGGAGAGAACCACCGAGCAACGGTGAGCAACTGTCAGCTCCCCAACATACCAACTCCACACAAGCAGGGTTAGCATTGGTTGAAGACTGGTGCACCATCGGCGTGCAGTACGCCTTTGTACACAACGTCACCGTGCCCCCACGTGAGCAATGGGGGTGAAGTGTCTTGCCCAAGGACACAACGCGGTTGCCACAGGTGGGATTCGAACCGAGGACCTCTCGGCTTGCAGCCTGCACCTCTACCAACTGAGCCACCGCGCCCCCCTGATGCTCCTGTAATCCAGTTGTATAGAAATCAGTGCATAAGAGGCACAAGCACTGTTTCAGGCAGTCTAGCAAATGTCCGTTTTCTTATAGTCGGAGCACTTCACAATACATTTCCAATCCCCCACTGAAAGTATTACCCAAATCAGATTTATTTATTTGTGTTTGAGGTCACATATTTTCGCATAATGGTTAATCATGACCACAACATGAGTATCAACTCAACACCAGGAGTGAGCATTAATAAGCCATGTTGCCCATTTTAGAGAGGGTTTCACCCGCCCAAGCATTGGTGACTGGGTCCTATTTCAGGCCTGGCATTCTGAAAAATGCAGGAGGGCAAAAAATCGCTCTCCTCAATCAGCTTAGGAGAGCTATTAGCTTTACACAGCATTTTAAGTATCCAGATGAACGAACTCATTGAAACTGAAACCAACAGACTACATCAGTGATTTTATTAACTTTACTAAGGTAAAGCGAAATCTCTTAGACATCTAGATGTCTCACTCAACAACCGAACACACACTTGACAAGACCTGTGTGTGTACCCAGACCTGTTGTCTAAGAAAGTCATACGCCTACCACTACCACCTTCAACCCCCTTGGGGGTTGAAGGTGGTAGTGGTAGGCATATGACTTTCTTGGACAACAGGTCTGCTTGAATCTACAGTCACATCCTGGTGCAAGTGCTTCAAGTGACAGGATAGTAGTAATGGTAGTATATTATAGTGTCAATATTCCTTGAATAATTACCCCTCAAACTGTGATGTCAGTTGTTGAACTTGAAACTGACAGAAAAAAAAATACTGCTGTGACCCATTTTGCTTCAAATGATTGCAACTGTGTTTGGGTATGGTTGCAGTCATTACCTTTTACCACTAAACCACTTTCAAAATGAAATTATGTGATGTTATGTGACTTCGAAGTTAAATTACATTTTTGCTTTACAACAAAAATTTAATGTGAGCATAATATCTCAATCATCCCAGACCAAAATATTTAGGAGGGCAATTTTTCGCTCTCCTTAATTCTTTCAGGAGGGCAGTAAGGAGAGCTAAAAAATCGCTCTCCTGAAATTGCCAAGCCTGCTATTTTACCAGTAAAACATAGTCTGTTTACCGCAGTGAACAGGCACTGCTTCACTTCTCGGGGTTCCCATGGGGAACCCAAACCAGATCTTCCAGCTGGTATGACAATAGTTTTTACCGTATGATCTTATCAAATAAACAAAAACCTGAGGTTTCTCTTTCAGGTAAGTATGTTTTGAATGGACCACATGCAATTACGTTGTGGTCAGAGACAGCAGCATGGTTGCATTTATCAGATTAAGTCAACTCGAAGTCGAGGACCCTCTATTATGATGTTTGTTGTAACAGGTAGCTTGTTATAGCTGTGACTTAGGTCTGGCCTGCACTACAGAGGATATTTGATCCTATGGAGAATGATTTACCTCAACTCAAAATCTTTCATTACAGAGTACAGCCATGTGTTACAGTGTTGTTGAGGCTAGCCTGTTGTTAGGTAGTCTTGAAACAGTTACCCGACTAATCGACCTCAACTCAATTTTCGGGAAAGATGGCTCTCAAATCTGCCAGTCGACTAGTCGGGACATTTATTAAGGCAGCGGTTGTCAGCATATAATGTAAAATTAGTCTAACATAATAAAAGCTCAATATAATTGAATATCTTGGGATGACATTGGGGAAAACCTCATAGAAGCACTTCGAAAACACGCATCAATCAAGCCCACCATGTTGTTCACACGCTTTGAAGGTCACCGATAACTGACAGGCTGACTGAGTTGTACAGTTAAAACTAGAAGTCCTGTCACAAACTGCGCGCTTATCTAGGTTTAATTGTGCGTATGAATTGCACGCAATTGCCATATCGAATGGCATCCAAAGCACGGCAGGTTCTCCTGGTTACTTATAGCAAACACGGGCAATGTTTCTACCAATGGACCCCCGGGTTACCCGGAGGTCCATTGGCTGAAACATTGCTTGTGCACAGGCCATACAGTACGTGACAAGCGGATTACGTCTCTAACACCCAATGCGGTGATAGCATTGCAGAAAATAACCGGGATAAACCGGGATTCCCGGTGTTGGTCAAAGAAAAAAATCACTGGGTCACGCGGTGTTTTTCTGTGTAAAGGATTAGTTACGTAATCGATTTTCACGTCTCTAGACTGACTCTACTTGCTACTGAATAAATTACTGGTTTCTGTCGTGTTCGTTGCTGGGTTATTAATCTCACCACCACGTTCCTTAAGAGAACATGTGCCGCAGACTCACTATTTTATTTTTGGGTTGTGAGAAAGTTGCGCGAACGTTAGATCAATACCAGTTATGGAAAAAGCACAGAATGCTGTCGCCAGTCGTATTCGTAATTTGCTCAGAAATTTTGAGTAAATCCACCCCACCCCCCCCCCTCCCCGATGCCGGGTGAGAGTTCTGCGGGGGACACGGTAGTTTGATGAGGACACAAATTGACGATATGCAGCAGTAAAGTGCCGATTATTAATTAATACAGGCCCTTTTTAGATTGAACTTGGGATGGTTTTTTGTGCGTCGGAGAATCAATTCGACCACGTGGTTTCATGCTGAAACATTTAAAACTGCCATGTTTTCTCAACAGGCCGGGCGCCATATTTTCCGTTTAGTTTGGGGGCACCGTGATTTATCGTTCAAGAAAAATTAATGCAGTCTGCCGTCTTCTTCCTGGCCTTCTGCAGTTTATTTTTCATGACATCTGTTCTCATAAATATTAAAAATTCATCTTTTTATGAATTAAAACTTTCGTACAGGAATGTGGCCGTGTGTTTTCATTGACATACTTCATGATGTAAAAAAAATATGACGCAAACTAAAATGATAATACAACAATAACAAAAAAAACACACGGTCAGTTTGATACGTTTATTTCTTTCAACTAAAACTTAATAGGGCTGGTTTCGTCAACATTGTTGTGTACATGTAGATATGACCCCGGTTGAGCACCGCGTCAGAACAATTAGCTTGTATTAACGCACCTCCTCTTCTAAATTACACCAGCTACTGTTCGATCGAAACAATAAACAGTCGACTTAATCCTCTGTTCAGTAAATCCCAGTGGCCAATTATCGCCACCATGTTCAACCGGGTCAAATTTGCGTTTTCCACCTATTGCGGGGCTGTTGGAGACGTAATCCACTTGTCACGTACTGTATTTACAGAATTTGATAGCCTTACTATGGTCATATCACATAGATTAACGCGCATATCGATGTGCTATTTGTGCGCATTTCAGGACAGGACATTTAGTTTTAACTGTATTCAACATGACATGCCTACCAAAACAATCAGTAGCGGCACTTTTCATCCTGACTATTGAAAACCATGTATATTTCAGTGAGCATCCTCTGATCACTGGCCCCGTGTTGGGATAATAATGAATATAAAATAAATTTAATTGTTAAAAAACAAAAATGGGTTGGAATTTCAATGGATTCAGATATCTGTATTCATTGAATTTCAACCCTTTATTGTTTGATTAATTTGAAGTAGCCCCTGACACTGGAAATCACAGAGTGCATTACATGTAATTAGATTGTTTCCAGTCATTAAATGTCTTGAAAACAGCTTGAATGAACACCTTAAATACCTTGTGTCCTCGAGACCAAAGAGGCTTTTAGGCCCTTCCCCAAAACTGAAAACAATGTTACCAAGTAAGACCTGCAGATCTAATTATTCCTCACTTTAATGGTCAGAACCTTAATCAACTGAGGCAACACGGATAGGAACTAGAGATGGTCTGTCACCCAGTATACCCCCACAGTGGCATACCGCCTAGTGTGGGTGACTGAAATGGGGCATTCAATTTTTTTAAGTAAAAAAAAAATCCAAGATGGCCACCAGTCGACCAACTGGAAACCAAGTGGGAAAAAAATTATGTCACACATTACCCCTCATCATGTTGATGATTTTTGTGAAGTTTCATTAAAATGCAGCTAAAACTGTGGAAGTAGTTCGCTCCACAAGTTTACATTTAAAAAATCCAATATGGCCACCAGTCGGCCATCTTGAAACCGAGTGGGAAAAAAATTATGTCACACACTTCCCCTCATCATGTTGATAATTTTTGTGAAGTTTCATGAAAATGGGGCTAAAACTGTGGAAGTAGTTCGCTCCACAAGTTTACAAACACCCCTATAACCTAATCATTGTTGAACTGGATCATCCATGCCACCATGGACCGGTATTGTCGGCAAGTACTGTAACCTGTATGAATGATTTTCACATGGATTTCTCCTCATTGGTCCTTATTCTTCCGCAAATACTGGCTCTCTGAATGTGAAAACCTACATAAACATCGCTGCGAAAAACCTCAAAATATCTCACAGATGCAATGAAATGGGGTTTTGGGACACCGATATTTGAAATTTTTGTACTGCGGGCCGAAACGGCCCCCGAACCATGGTTAGCCTGTGGTTGCAATGACTCTTGGTTACATCATCATGGCCCTATTTATTTTCCCCTAGCAGAAACACTGCTCCCAATTCATTATGTCAAGTAACATGGAGCTCAACCTATTTATAACTGTCATTATTAAGAAACAATTCATGATTCTCATTATAATTTTATTTACTGATAGGAACGTCCCGACTAGCTGACTTTGAGTTGAATACTGCCGGTAATTAGTCGACTTTAAAAATAGCTAATATTTATATTTATTTATTTATTTATTGGTGTTTAAGGTCACATACTTATGCACAATGGCTAATCGTGACCGTGACAGTTTTACGGGTGGAGGAAGCCGGAGTACTCGGAGAGAACCACCGAGCAACGACGAGCAGCTGTCAGCTCTCCAACATCGTAACTCTGAACTCTGCACCGCAGCACAGGCAGGGTTAGATTGGTTGAAGACATGCGCACCATCGACGTGCAGTGCGCCTCAGTACACAGCGTCATCGTGCCCCCATGTAGGCAATCGGGGTGAAGTGTCTTGCCCAAGGACAAAACGCGGCTGCCGCAGGTGGGATTCGAACCGAGGACTTCTCGGCTTGCAGCCTGCACCTCTACCAACTGAGCCACCGCGCCCCCTTCAAAAATAGCTAATCGTTTCAAGACTATTGTTTGGCTTGTGATGCCCCCCCCCCCCCCCCCCCCCTATTCAGAATTGATATGCCCCTAGTTAATAAATATGCCAAATTAATTTTTTTTCTAAAAATATTTTTTATTTTAGCAGACTCTGGCTTGTGTGAACACTGAGCTGAGTGACCTTTGAATACACCTGTCAACATGTTTTTAGCTACTGCTACATAGAATCTATTTTTGGCTCATTGTACAGTACGTATAGCACACTCATTGTTTAAGTAGGTCATCCTTGTTTACTTGAACTTGGAATCATCTAGAAGCTTAATGAGGTGACTTTAATCAACCAATTAAGATTTAACAGAAAATAGAACATTGGAGAAATTTCTTATTCTGGAACTTTCTATCTGAAGACTATATAAATAACCTCTGAAGGAATTCAGGCATTCTATTTACATGTATCTCCCAAGGCATTTATTCAAATACATGTACATGTTGACACCAATGAGTAGAAATGGGCAATATACCGAAAAACTGAACCAAAACCGATATCATGGAGATATAAAAAAACGAACTGTTAAATATTTTCAAATTTTCCTACATTCACTATTTTAAAGTCCCTGTTGAGACTTGACAACAGTTGAAAGGTTCATTTTCATGAAAGAACTGACAGATTTTCTTTTGTTAACCCTCACTGGACTCGGCAACTGCCCTGAATTCCCAACAGACTACATGGCAATTGCTTAGCCGTGATGTCTAGTCAGTCTTGGCTGCCTCTTAAGGCAGCCAAGACCCGACTAGAAATCACTGCCCAGGTGTTTTGTCAAATTCCAGCAGGGCCTCCTAAAGATGGCATGGTCAGGGCACATGCTCTGAGATCACAAAAGCCTGAAAAAGGTCTTTAAACATTAAGGTTCTTTTGGAACAAGACACAAAATTACTGTAGATATGATTTGTGGTTGTACATGTAAACGAATGCCACTGTTGAGCTCAACTCTGTTTTTGTTGAAGTGAATTCCTCTTTGGTATTATCAGCAAATCTCAGTCAAGTCAGATACCAAATACCAAATCAATATCGAGGTATACCTACACGTAGTGTTCAACCAATTACCCAAAATGGCCGCTGACCGATTACCGGTTATTTGAGCACACATCCTGCTGATTCTGATTATAATACTGATCAATACAAGCCAAGTCTGTCAAGGCTTCAATTCAAAGAACATTAAATTGAACATATTTTACAGTGTTAAACATCGGTGACTCAAGTCGCAGTAAAATGACCAGACATGTACACATGAGCGTTACGCATGGCTCTCAGTGATGCCCATTCTCCCATTTGCTTCTTTTCATGCATGATTTTCTCAGCATGAATAGTAGACAATGGGAGAATGGAAACGTTTTTGTACAAAATTGTCATTTCGATGGACGCCGTTAGATGGAAGAGTTTTCAAGTGAAAGGTTAAAGTGTAAAAACAGTAAATGTGATCACCAGAAATGAAAAAATGTTGAACTAAGAATGAAAATTGATAAAGGTATATGGTTAATATTTGAATCTGCCCTCCATAGACAATGGGACCTCAAGTTTTTATAATAAATCGGAGAACTGTCACTCATAAACCCACTTTCCACCGAACAGCATCTTGTCCGTCTAAATGTTTTTCGGCCATTTCCTCCACTTCTTCCTGTTATTGTAAGCAACTCAAGAACACCCAACGGTCATGTAATACACCATTGTAAGCTTATTCTTCCCCCTTTCCACTGACACTGGGTAGTGCTGGATACATGGTGTAAATCAAATTTGAGGGGGGTGTAATGAAGATGAGTGCTATCGTTTTCGAAAAGCGAGTTGTGTTCCTTGTTAATATTTATACACCATTATGGGGGCACATCAGCATCGATTAAAAATTGCTATCAGATATCATTTTTCTTTCGGTTTCTCAGCTTTTGCCGTGTACCTGTGACTACAGTCAGATCGCTGAATTACGACACGATGTGACCATGCTGTCGAAAATGCTGTTAAAACCCCAATAACTAACTAATGAGAAATGCAAAGATACATGTAAGACTAAACTGCATATTTACCAAATATCATAAACATCCATAAATTTAGAGTAATTGAGCTGAGCCTCTGACTCAGTCTGAGGTGAGTCGACCAGATAGCAATCAAGCGACTCTCATAATTCAGCTTTACAGAGTTCCCCATTCTTTAATTTTACTGGTACAGTACGTGGAGAGTGTATTATCACTAAATCACCCGCAGAGTGGAGATTCCACCCAAGCAATAATTGCAAATGTCTTGCAAAGCATAACCAACACAAGCAAAGTTTCAGCCAATGGACCTCCGGGTTAAACCCGGAGGTCCATTGGCTGAAACATTGCTTGTGTTTTTTGTCGATATGTACAAAATTTGAAAGTTATAGCTTGGGTGATACCTCCACTCCGCGGGTGATTTAGTTACAATCCACTCTCCACGTACTGTATATACTTCAACAATTTTATATATGGTCCATTACCTTATTAACCAGCGTGCATGTGTGGCAGTATTAAAGTAATTTTGTTTCAGGGCTCAGCTCTTTATACTCCAGATTTTCAGGTTTTTCCAGATTTATGCATTTATATAACTACAACTTTTATAATATCTCATTTCACGTACTATTAACATAGAACACAGAAGGTTAAAACATTCTCTCTCAACTTTCAGATTTCCACTTATTTTATTTTAGCTCCAAACACAGAAAGTTAAAATGTTTCCTTGCTCTTCAGCTTTTTAACTGTTCACTTGGTTTCATTACAGGGTGACATGCTTTTCTAATAAGAATGCACCGAGTAGTCATTAACTGGATCATTGGGCAATTATTTGAATCTGCCCTATAAAGGCTTTGCAGTGATTAAAAAGTATTGATTTTCTTGTTGATATTCTGACCAGTGCTTTAATTGATTCTGTTAAATTCATACTGAAGTAGATTAAAAACAAATATTAAAAGTACAAGTTACAGGTAATGGAAAATAGATAATATATGTGAAAATAAGTGTTAAATTTTCTGGGACACTTTCTGGGAGCTGTTTGGAGTGGATCTCATGGAACTTCAGGTACAGTGAAAGTTTCTTATTTTAACATCAGTTTTAGTTTTACAGTGTGTACTGGAGTTTAAGAATTATTCTATTCATGTACATACATGTACAGTTAAAACTAGAAGTCCTGTCATGAAATGCGCACACACAGCACGTCGATCTGCGCGTTAATATACACGTTATGACCATAGTAAGGCCATCAAATTCTGTACATATGGCCTGTGCACAAGCAATGTTTCAGCCAAAGGACCTCCAGGTAACCCGGAGGTCCATTGGCAGAAACATTGCCTGTGTTTGCTATGAGTAACCAGGGGAACCTGCCGTGCTTTGGATGCCATTCGATATGGCAACTGCGCGAAATTACCACGCGCAATTAAGCCTAGATAAGCGCACAGTTCATGAAATGACTTCTAGTTTTAACTGTATATATTGTGATAGTCGGGTGGCCTGCATGGTGTTCCATGGTAATGGCACACTGGTCTGGCCACTGTGGCTATCGCCAGGTCCTGATGTGCACAGAGTTATGTAATTATTAATTTCTGCTGTTGGAAATGTAAATTAACCGAACACTCTGTGTTCTCCAGATTATTGTTAAATATGTTTAAAATGATAATCAGCAATTTCACCATTTGCCATTTTGGAAAACCCTTCATGTGTGCCGGAAACTTTGCTTATGTTTTTTGTCAATATGTACAAAATTTGAAAGTTATAGCTCGGGTGATTTAGTTACAATCCACTCTCCACGTACTGTAATGTGTATGTATCCATAGTATCCAATATTTTATATGTACGTACATTGATCACTGCGAGTGGACGGTCCGGCTCTTTCTGCTTATATGCAAAATGTGGTTGGTCGTACACTACTGTGAATAGTGTCATGCATATAAGATTTATTTCACCCATTTCATACCGCCTTACTTAGTAAATATTTTATTCCATGCAGGTCCAAGATCCACTGCTGCTCTGAAAGTGCTTTTATTTATGTGCAGGAACTCGTCACATTGAGGGTATGAATATGATATATTTATTACTTATTTAGCCCATTATGAAATATAAAATATACTTGTAATTTGGACAGTTTAAGTTGACCCCTCTGGACACTAGCTCTTTCCATTCACTCATAATCTGAGGTTTATTCGTGGCTTAATTCACTGTTATTCCACTGAGAGAAAAGAAAGTGTTTTCATTAGTGACTGATTAGTGTAGAATGAATATCAGTGATAGTCTACATGTAATATATCAGACTGAGAGTATAAAAGGTGTGAATAATAATTTTCTTTTCTGGTGTCATACTTGCATAGTAATATATATATATGCATGTAATGATATCAGATATACAAGCAACTATGAAGTTCTGCATGTAGTGTTCTACATGTAGATGGATAGAGCCCTAGTTTAATAATGTACACACTGCATCAGTCAATGTTTTAATTAGCTCATTCCAGCAGAGTAGAGTTGTGTGAATGAGGTATTTTAGATTGCTGGACATTTATTACAGTACGTGGAGAGTGGATTGTAACTAAATCACCCACAGAGTGGAGTTATCAGCCAAGCTATAACTTTCGAATTTTGTACATATCGACAAAAAACACAAGCAGTGTTTCAGCCAATGGACCACCGGGTTTAACCCGGAGGTCCATTGGCTGAAACTTTGCTTGTGCTGGTTACATGTACGCTCTGCAACAAATTATTGCTTGGGTGGAATCTCCACTCTGTGGGTGATTTAGTCATAGTACACTCTCCACGTACTGTATGTAAAGCTTTGAGTGAATTCATTGGTAAATTGTATTGAGCATTGTTTGCTGTGCCTCATTGGAAGGGGCGTGTTGAGCTTGTTGTGGTAGGGTATAGCAATCAGGGCTCTTTACCATACCTGATATTTTAGCATGCGCAAAAGCAGCCCGCAGGACTGCTTTGAAGCAAGCCTATTCAGTAAAGCGTACATGAAATTGAAAATTTGTGGTAAACTACATAATCACATACCATCCAATCGAGTTTTTCCTCCGATTCCGAAACCGGAAGCAGAAACCCCTATTCTTGAAAGAAATGGAACGTTCCCTTTTAATCGCCAATCAATGAGAAATGGCGAGATTCACTTTCCAAAGAACAAATTCAAAAACGATTTGTGCCCCTAGAAATGCTTCAAATACTTTCAACACCACAACAAAACAGATGTCTTTTTTCGGATTAATTAGAAAGTTCATTAATCTACACGGATTTTTCCGAATCAATTACACGGAAAGTATCAAGTAAAACTACTCTACTTTTGACAGAAATTATTTAAATTGAACACCCCTTGCTTTTGACGTTTTGCATCGTCTGCTATTGCTATTTCTGTTTGACAGATACACACAGAAGGTATTTCAGAAAAAATAGTTTCTAATGATTTTTAAAAAAAAAAATAGTTTTCTTTTCACATTCAATTTTCTTTCTTTCATCAAGAATAATATTTCCAAGACCGGGTTTTACCAAAAAGGTATGTTTATAAAATTTCTAAAACTTGGGTGGTCTGCTAATGCTATAGTACATATCTGAAATTAGCCGTTGATTCCACTGGTTTTGATTTTTTCTAAACCACGCCTGCATGCGCTTCTTGGTTTTACCAAAGTTAATATTTCATATACATTTATAAATGTTATGGATATGTCCAGCTTGTGCAAGTAATAGTACTACAAATGCTTACTACTAATAGGTTTTATTATATTTTATTTCAAGTTCAGGGTCCCAAATGGGTCCTCCTTAAAACCGGAATACCCCGAAATACCCCGGAATCCCCCGAAATACACCAGAATCCCCCGTAATACTCCAGAATCCCCCTTAAATTTCCTGGAATCCCCATACATTTCCCAGAATACCACCTAAAGCCCCCGCAACTCCTCTTTAATTTGTTGATTTGAAGGTTTTAACTAGCCCACAACGCACGAGTAACTAAAGGTAAAATGTGGGAACACAACCACGCACACACTTTTTTCACCAAGGGTGGGTACCCTAACAGGACGTATTCTGACATAACAATAGTGTCGGCATCACTGCCCATTTTATATATTTACGTTGGCGATACGATAAATGAGTTAGAATGTATCGCCGACCTTTATACAATTGATGGTCGGTTAACTGTGGTATAGGCGTCAAATGCACCTGTAATTTTTAGTGAAGAAAGGAAACACACGTTATTCGGCTGATACGATGTATATCTGGGACCTTGATACAATTAGTGGTCCATTACCCGTGGATGGATGCGCCTCCGATTTCTCGGGTAATTATTGTATGGCCGCTTGTGTTTATTCCACTAAGCGACTCAACCTATATTATGACAGCGTGTGATACGATAGATGCGTTAGAATGTATCGGCAACCTTTTCAAATTGTGGTCGGTTACATGTAACTGTGATGTGGGCGACAAGTGCACCTGTGATTCACAGTGAAGAGGAGAAGCACACGTTGTTCGGCTGACACGATGTATATCGGGAACCTTGATACAATTGCTGGTCCATTACCCGTGATATAGGCATTGGGTGTGCCTGTGATTTCTCGAGTAATTATTGTGTGGGAGCTTGTGTTTATTCCACTAAGCGACTCAGCCTATATTATGGAGGCCTGTAATATGTTTCGTTTGTGATATCGTATCAGTATCTGGCATGCGTAATAATCGATGGCACTGGTGGAAGACCAAGGGTGAGTGGCTTAGCTACCCGTTTCCTCCATCCACCCCTAGCCCTCGCTCTAATGCACATTCGAGGATGCATGCTAAATTGTTGAAAGCATGTGCATTTTGAATAAGACGACGCCAGGGCTGTAATTGTTTCCAACAAATGGATGCTGCCTTTTTAGGTCGGAATAATGTTTTGTATATAAGATCGTATCAGTTTCCAACATAGTATATGACCATTCTAGCCTGGATTGTTATTGTTTCCAATAAATTGATGCTACCCTATTATTGGGCCGATACAATATTTTGTACTCCGGAATCCCCCCTTAAATTTCCCGGAATCCCCATACATTTCCCAGAATACCACCTGCATTCATGGCTTATTTGAGTTAGTTCTAATTGGAGAACTATAGCCATTCTAGCAGTCTTTTAGGTCGGCTGTCTGAGACGCTCAGTGACTTGTATGTCGCTCTCAGAAGTTTCAAAGCTGGCAGGAAATACACAGAAAAACTGTGTATAACACAGACTTGTGGTGTGAAACTCCGATTCAGTTTCTAAATCAACCGACACGCTCTGCTGTCTGGGATAGAAACCGTCGAGCGTTGAAGCTTGCAAGCAGGCTGGAGGTACACAGGTTGTGTGCGGCACGGGCTTGTGGTTGAAGCTTCAGGGTTTGGCAAGCTGGCGGGCAATAACACAGATTCATGCGTTAGCACTGACTTGTGGTAGGCAAACCCCTGTGGGCTATGTGTAAAGTCTGCAAGCAGGCTGGGAGTATACAGAAAATTCTATATACAACACTGGCTTGTGATAGTGAGACTTTACGGTTTCGAAGCTGGCAGGCAATGTCACATAAATGTGTATTGCACGGGCTTGTTGTAGCGAAACCGGTTATAGCCAACACACTGAACAAAAATAAATACAATACAATAATGTAAAACGCGGGAGTGAAAGAGCGATTAAATCAATCGAAAAATGCGAATGTGCAGTCGCGGTACCTGGTATATGATACAAACGAATCTCGGTGGTTTCGTATTCACATGTGTGAAATAATAATCGTGCATTAAGAATCAAATTTGTGGAAACTTCAACATTGTTATCGGTTGATTAAAGATGGCGTCAGAGCTGTATGTGTTGTATACGTGGAAATGAGGCCTTCCCACTCAAGAGCTTTAATAAGGCCTTCCCACTCAAGAGCTTTTAAGAATATGTCGTGTCGCAATGTTCAACGGGTTTGTAATTAAGCTGATTAAGGCTTCCACGTTTACACGTGTAAACGTGAACGTTTCGTTTATGGGCATTAAACGTTTACAGTTCTGGTAAACGTGTACACGAAATGAAGTTTTAATAGAGTAATTTCAGAATTGCAGATTAATGCAGAAAGTCAAAGAAACCAAAAAATAATTTCCAACTTTGTAATGCAATATTTTGGTAATGCTTCAGAAAAACTGTGTACTGGTTCCGACTGGCACCGCCGCCACAGTAACTGAACGAAGTCATCTTCAAATCATGTGATATCATATGTGACACAGTCACGTGAGCCGCATGGCACGTGCTAATCTTTGGTGTTTCCTTCGAAACATGTGTGGAATGTTTTAGTTTATTCGGATTTACATGTATATTCCCAAAGTGATACACAGTTGTTCTCGATGATTTCGTTCACCTGACATGGATTATTAATTTATTATTCACACATGGGATGATCTTAGGATCGATTTATGGAGTTTGACAGACAGACTGGCACTTGCGGTGTTTGAAAATTTGGATTCCCCTGCATGGTTTGTAGACTTTGTTTATTTTTGCGACATTGCATTCCACTCTCAAGTCCGGTATTGTCACTATTGTGTGCCATGGCAACTCGCTCCAACATTACTGTTTGAAAAAATACAAGGAATTTCACCCCGAACCCACCAGAATGAGCTCAGAGACCCCCATAAATTTCAAAATTTACCTGGGGGAGAATCCCCCCCCCCCCAGACCGAGTGACTTTGACTTCAGCATCTGCATGCTGTGATCGTTCGTCTACGTCGTTTTTGGACGAACTGTAAACTGGCTGTCTCAGTAACAAAAATTGTATGCCCTGTACGCAAAGATATGATGAACTTACTGTGTATTATTACACACTTCTATCAAATATTGACTACTTGCATTGATACTGTTAGTACGTGTAAACGTTTACGTTTCGTTTACAGACAGTCGTTTAAACGTTTACAATTTTGTCTAAACGTGGAAGCCTTAAAGCTGATAAGCAATTTTGTAAGTAATAATTTTGCAGTTTACAAACTACGTACAAAAAGGTTTCGGAATCCACATATCCTATCGTAATTTATAGTATCTGCATGCAACTTGTCACATAACAGAGATTTAATTAAGATTCTGTGGTGATTTCGGGAGGTTAATGAGGGATTCCGGTGCATATTGGGGGATTCCAGGAAATTTAAGGGGATTCCGGGGTATTTCGGCGGATTCCGGGGTATTTCGGGGGATTCCGATGTATTCCGGGGGATTCCGAATTTAAGGAGGACCATCCCAAATTATAGTTTCCAACTTAGTTCAATATTGTTAGATGTAAATACAGTTCTACGAAATTATGGAATAAATGAACCCATGTATTTAAGCTTTATCCGCCTCCTTCTTATCTGTTCTGGATGTTGCGGTTATACATGTATGTCTGATCACGAAACAAATCGACCATGCCACAGATCAGACCCCGTTTGGGTTATTCGATTTTTGAAACCTGCCACTGAAACTAAAAATTTATCTTGTGAAACAAGCGCACCTGCTCAAGGAACTGACGAAAGTTGATGAGTTTCCCAACAGTTTTTTCACCCACATCTGGTGACGTAAACGGCTGAAGGCAATTTTACATGAAACTATTCGCCATACATAAAGACCACCATTCCTCATGCTATTTATTGCTGGACCAGTTGAATGTGTTGTGCCATGTCAATATTGAAGGAGCATTTTATAAGAGGTTCTAGAGTAGGAATGAATTGTGTCCGTTTTCGTTATCAGAACACATCCGGTCTAGGGCAAAATACGAAGTAATTTGTCGCCCCGTTGCATTCTCCCCTCCCTACGGAATACACACAAACCACCCTCTTGCCAAACTATCCTCTGCAATCTGACCCAAGCCGGCCGCTACATTTTGACTATTGAACCCAAACCATCCTCCAGAGAATATATATAGAAATTGAGTTTTTTTGTAAATATGTCATAATAATAGTCATCAAACGTGTTGGATCACCTTTGGATCACTGTGTTTCTTTACATTTTTAGTTTCTAATGGTTTTATTCAAGTAGAGGTTATCTTCTTGATTGGTGATTGTGTAAGCACAAGTTGAGTATAGTGAATTACATGTCAAACATTGTTTGCTGCTCATTGTTTATTATTTGAATTATTACAGTGATGGACCTCATCCATAGATTCTGGACCCTTATCGAAATATTAACTGATGGCAAATTGTGTTCTTGTTGCCTTGACAACTGCTGAAAAAGTCTTCGTGTAGGTAATGGAAACATGAGGTCGGCAGAATATGACACACAACACTCGGGCGACGTTAAAGAGATGGTTTCTGAAATGAATAAAGCATTGTTAGAAACACAAAAAGAGGTACTCTTCTTAAAACAGACAGGAAAGGTTATGCCACAGGATAGTGGTCATCTATAATCTGTGAAGGAGATCAAGACAGAAAAGCTTCATACACTCAGGTTTACGGATTTCTCGAAATGTGTTCAGCTTTCCCAGCTGCGATCCAGGTCCCTTACAACGAGTGGGTATAAACCCGTATCCCGGCTAATAATAACACACTGAAGCTAATCAGGGAGGATCTGATTTGAACGATTATAGTACATAAAAGACCCAAATTTTGCGTTACAATTCCTCTCGATTGTAGGCTAAAATACACTCCAAATTCACTCTAGGGGCTTTTAAAATTCAAAACATTTTCCCGGGAGAGGCCCCTCGGACCTCAACCACCTGGGGGGGGGGGGGGGGGCATACCACCCAAACCCTCCACGGGCCGCTAGTGATAGCTGCTTTTAGCAGACTGGCGAGGGGAACAGGACGTGCTCTTCTCCCACAGTCTGTCCCACCCCTGCCCGAGATAGCTTCCGTCTATCCAGTCTGAGACTTGGAAATGGGGGAAAAGATTTTGTCTTGAAAATATGATGGGTCATATCAATCCTGTTTGTCGAGTGAGTTTTGGGCTTAGGCCAAGTCCAACTTTCGTTTTGATGTATAATTTATGTATATTTAATTTTAGTTTATGGAATATCAGAGGTGGGAATTTCAAAGTAAACAAATTTCCCACACTTATACCTTAAAAACTGGTTGTTAAATATTTAAATTCGAAAATAGCTTTTTGAAGTCTCAGCATACCTTGTTTATGGTATAAAATACAAATGAACTAAGAGTGCATCCTAATCACTAGGAATAAAGAGAAATTCCATACGATATTTTTCTTTAACTTGGTTTTCTATAATCCATCGTAAAGAAGTGGATTCGGCTCCAAGCTAAAAGGTTATACTCGCCTGTTTCCAGTTAAATATTTTGGCAAGTAAAACATGTGCGGCTGATCATCATTAAAATAAAAAGAAGCCTACATTTACACATTCGATTGGGACCCAGCATGGGTGCTTGAGTATTTTGATGTATAGTAGACAATTTACCTACTAACTCGCTCTCAGTGGTGGGGCCTGCCGGTGCGTGTGCCGTGCCATTATTACACTTTGGCTATATTTACAGTGGCTAGAAAGCAGAAGAAAATATGACAGAGAAGAGAACTATATGTGCAATGATCAGGTGTTCACTGCGGAGCACTCCAAACAAAGGGTATTGTCAGAGACACAATCCACAGACCAGACAACCAAGCCTTTGTATTCGCCACAGCGACAGGAACAAGTGTCTGCTTGTCAAGAGTGACCTTTTAGGTTGCCGCGTCCGAAACTGATTCTACAATGGGTGATTTGATGTTGTGATGTTGAATGTTGTGATTTGTCGGCCATATAGAATTTGGGAATAGTTCGTTTGTCTTTGTTGAGATAAGTTTTGAAACTTACAAGATTTGGATTATCACTCACGTCATTCGGCATTTCGTTCCAGAGTTTAGTTGTCGATGAGGGAAATGATGACAAGTGATGATAACTTGAATCGATCGGCACGGTTAAGAATTCAGATTAGACATTAGACGAAGGTTGTAGGTCTGAGTCTCTAACAGGGCACGGAGTATTATCAATGAAATGTAAACGGGAGTTAAGCCATGGTACATTTTAACATATCGTCGTGTGAAAACCGGAGCTTGTTAGTCCATTTTGGCGGGAAAATGAGTTATGGGTACCGTTGGAATCGCAATGAGGTTTTCTATCGATAAAGCCGATCACAGCTTGCACAACATAGATAGATTCCATCTTATGAGCTGAGAAAAATAGCTCTAACTCCAAAATTACGTTTTTCAATCGGGACAGAGTGTTCTATCTCGTCCAACAAGCATTATTCTTGCATAGATCACGTGATAATAAGTCCACGAATGGCTGGTGCGATTTCTCAACAAATGTGAATTGGTATTCTTTTAATGAGTAACGTACAATAGAACTAATTTCATAGAGTTCGAAAGTCTTCGTTTTAAACGTTTGTGAAGTTTCCCTTCTCATATATCACCTCAAATAGGTATTAGAGACCAGAATGTGGTGAAAATGGAGATAGAACCCTCTGGAATGGAAAATAACACTTGCTGTAAAGACCTGTTCAGGTCGAATTTGGAGATAAACAGACACATCTCACTCTCTCTCCTCTTCTACCCATTTCCCCCTCTCTCTATCTCCGTCGCATTTATTTTCCTCTCCATCAACCTCCTGTACACCTAAATCATTTCTTTAGCTCACTCCCCTAACGCCCCCTGGACACAAGTTGCGTTTTACAAAGTCAGGTCCCACGAAAACACTCAAGTTATCGCCTTCATGAAGATTACGTTACACTCGTCGGCTACTAATATTGGCAAAAATGAGAGATTTCTCAGAACCTGCATCGTCATGTTAAAGCGGAATTCCATCTATTCAGTATTGGTGTTACCAATAATTAATTCCTGCACTGAGTTTGGTTAACATTGATTATGTTTCACTTGCGTATTATATGACTATTCTTTTTTGCAGAATCTCAGTCACAAATCTGCCAGATGACATATTGATAGAACTTTTGAATTTTTCCCCTCTCGATGAATAATTCTCAGCTGGAGGACTTATATGTAAGCGATTTATTAATCTCATGAGGACCACTAAAGAGCTGTGGAAATATTTTGACTTTCCCTATTTAATATCTTTGGAACGCTCAGACTTGGACAATGTCATGACTGTCTCACGCGGCAGCCTTCGGACATTTTGTGATTGGGTATGTTTACATAAGAATAGAACCTTACTACCTGACTTTCAAACTTGTCCAAGGCTTCGCATACGCCGCGAAAACTCTTAATCTGCCTGGAAATTAGATCTCAACCATGTACTTTTTACCTGGACCCAAACATCTTAGGTTTCTAGACATATCTGATTGTCAAAGCCTTTTGGATGAAAACTTGATTTCTCTCAGAGAATGTCTTAAACTAAAATACTTGTATATATCAAATGATGACTGAAGGTAACACGGTCATCGGGCTTATTCATCTGACAGAACTTTGTGTCCATCAACATAGAAATTCGCATATGGTAATGGCCTTAAGTATTTCACACAGACACACATGCCCATGAAGCGCAATGAGCAAACATTCTCCACCCCAGGTCATAGCTGTGTCCAAGAGGTCGACAACACCCACAGTCATAATCAGCGTGCCTTAACCATTTGAACGCTAGCGGCCGTTTTCCGGTCAGGAACATGATACGTCAGAACGGCAGTAAATAGGGTGGCTGTTCAGTAAATGTGTGGCGTGGATCCATCAATATTTTTCAACGTGCAGCCCCGAGGCTGCACATTGAAAATATTGATTGGTCTACCCCAAATAATGAATATGGACTCTTCTAATTGATGTCATTGAACTGGCATGGAAGATACCACAAGAGTTCACAGGGTTAAAATTGAAGGAGCTTTTTAGCTCTTTTGGGTTGGTAAGACTTTTAAAATCCGTTTGACCAAATTTCACAATTCTAGTCCAACTACAACACTTTTTTGACTTTCAAAATGTCGCGAAACTTTTAAAGTTCTCAAACATTTTTTTCACAAACACTAAGCATCTTGTCATTGAATCCGATAAGCCGAACATCTGGGCATTCAAAACAAACTTTGCAATTGAAAACTTCACTGAAGTGAACTTGACCGTCATAAGCAGGCGCCACTAAATACATGAACTTCATAAGGCACCGGTGATAACAAGAGGTAAGAAACTGCCAGAGGATAGAATTCGGGATATTAAACGATGATACGTTGCATCCTCCGTGGACACAGAGTATTAGCTAGCTATTTTCAGTCATACATGTGACAAGTAACTTGCGCATTGCGCTACATTTATTCCATAAATTGTGTTAAGGCGGTTGCGACAATTACAAATGCAGCGATAATATATATATCATTCTCGAGAAAATATTCATATAAGAAGTTCAGCAAAAAGACATAGAGAGTGCTTGTTGAACATATGGTCTGAATACTTTTCACAGAGCATCCCAGTATCCATGAGTTATTGTCGGGGAGATGTTCAAGCATCAAGTTCAATAAACAGTCCATGGTTGTTGGCTGATCTCATTGTCTGAACATTCCCTCATCAATTACACATGGCTGCTGCTCCTGTCAAAACATAGCTAAAATTGTCTGAATTTACCATTTTGATAGCCTCCATGGCATTTTTGGGAGATGGTGCCTTTTTCGGTTTGATGAGACTTTGTTTTAACAATTTTGATGTGGGTGTCTTGAAACGAATGCGGCGCATCAGCTTTGAGTTTTTGTTCAATTCACCTTCATTAACTTTCCATTCAAATCATAGAATCCAGGGTGGCTCCGATTAGGACTTGTATGTTGTTTTCAATGGAGGTTTTATTTTTCACCTTTTTGATGTCATTGGGTATGACACACGTGTTATGAATTCTCTGAATTATTTCAAGAGTCCAGAAAGGAAGTTATGGGTCGTATCACATAACAGGGTCTTTTAGCGCGTTCCTTTCTACCTCACCTACCCAACCTTCTAACCAACAGGAGGCTTGTAACGTACTCCATTGCCCGTACACCCACAAACTCCTCTGCTATCATATCTCGGGAATACAAATATCGTATTATTTAGAGTATATTTGAAGGTTGATTGCAGGGAGGATGGGGTACGCTCAGTGGGGCGCAGTACAAGAACCCCCCCCCCCCCCCCGATCTGATCTAAGTTCCCATCAACCCCCTATTCCAATCTTCGCATAACTACTTATTGGTAATACAAATGGTTAATAGCGGGAACTTTGGGTGGGATGTTAGCGGAACCCGGCACAAGCCCACGATTGTGTATGCTGTGAACGGAAAGTTTATCTTTTCAGTTGAGAATATCATCTTGCTTCAAATGGTGTTGCCGATGTCACACTTTTGTATTGAATAGTTCATGCAATGTCTTTCGTTTCAGGGAAGTAATTCTTGGGATATTTACCCTCTGAACTGTGACTAAGGAATTTGAAGAGTTATTTTGGCATTTCTGTTGTGACAAGCATATTTGCTTTTTAAAATAGTTTTTTGTTTCAAGTAAATCTGCCTCTTGTTTTACATTATGTTCTTTATTCCAATACACACAGCCGAGTGAAATGTCGAAGCTAGCATGATGGTGCAAGATTTATGTTTAGACTTTATGTGAATGCTAAGTATAATTACAACTTTTACAGTTGCGCTATACACTGCAAAAAATATAGGTTCTCTTTAGAACCAAAACTGGTTCTAATCTTGTCCCTGAGATGGAACCAGTTCTATTTAAACAGAATTTATTTCAGATCAAATAAATTTATAAAGATTAACATTAAATATTAACAGAATTAAACATAAATTGAGGGGGTTTCAGCCGTAAGTGTTGAGCTTATACGAGGTTGTATCAAATCATTATTAAGCAAAGGAGATATGAACAGTTGGCATATCGAACCAGTTTTGGTTCTATACAGAACCAAAACTGGTTCGATATGCCAACTGTTCATATCTCCTTTGTTTCAAAATGTTTGGCGACTGCGTTGAATAAGCTCCAAGTTTAGTGCTGAATCTACTTCAGTTCATGTAATATTCTGTTACATTTGAATGCTAATCTTAGTAAATTTATTTGATTTGAAATAAATACTGTTTAAACAGAACTGGTTCCATCTCAGGGACAAGATTAGAACCAGTTTTGGTTCTAAAGAGAACCTATATCTTTTGCAGTCTAGTTTCCTCAGAAAGTGGTGACCATCTGAGGCTAAAGCATTCTATGTCCATATTTCTCTTTAGTTTTGACTTCAGACAGCGTTTTCCTCAATAAATGGTTCTGTCTCCAAATACAATTTTTTTTCTTTTATTCAGACAATTTATGGTATTTACACTTAAAACTTCACATATAATTAGATTTCAGTACTACTCACAATATAATTATATTCACATTATCGGTGAACCAATTTTAGCGTGTAAAATCCTGTACCGAAACTTCAACCACGATTTTCCACAAAAATCAAAAATGGGAAATAGAACGTTCGGGTTTTCACGCGATGATATTGTATGATCTTATGTTTTTTGCGTCTGAACTCCACGGTTCGCAACAAGTCTCAATGTACAATGATTTTTTTACTTGCAATTCTTGTGGCCCCGGTAATGAGCCTGGCTGCCTCAGTTTGGATTTTCTTAAGATTATGAAATTCTCCGGTATTGCAGTTTACCCGTACTGCATCAACGTATTCCAAGATGGGCCGTATAAAAGGGAAATATATTTTTTTCAAGGATTTTACGATCAAATCTACACTTTAGATGCCAAATCACGGCTAATCGTTGCTGCCCTTTAGTCGATATTTCAGCAATATGAGAAGACCAGTGCCGCCCTCATTGGACGTTAGGCCGAGGTGTTTGTGCCTTTAGACGTGGTTTATGTTTTGGACAGACATTATCAATGGGGGAAGGTTTGGACATCTTTCAGATAATTACCATTGATTCAGTTTAATTTGGGTCGAGTTTCACAACCCAGGATTTAGTCCAATACAGTTGTTACGGCGGTATCGGATCACCTTTCAAAAATTGGCCGTCGCCAGTTCAATCGATGTATTTTCCTATTAAATATATACATGTGTGTAAAGACAATTGTCTCCTTGAAAAATGCAAACAAGTTTCAGACCGATATTGTACATGAAAGTGACAAAATAATGTACGCCTTTAGATGACCTGATTGCGGCGGTACCGGATCAATTTTGGCGAAAAGGGATCACACATCCCATTGTACACTTGCGCTTGAGATATCGTACCCAGATGGGGGAACATGCCTTGTCTGCAGTCTGGGGGAAGTAATGAAAGTATTCCAATTGGAAGCATTCAAAGAAACCACTTATTTCTTTCTTGGGTTACTCTAAATCTCAACCAAAAACACGTAATAAAAGTAAAAGTGATATAAATTTTAATGGCCACAACAAAAAACGGTTTCTCAAAGAAATTACAATAAATCACGTAAAGATCATTTTCAAAATATCCCAGGATTGTTAAATGAACTGGTTTATATCTTTGTTATATAAAATAAGAAGCATGTTTTTCAACTCATCCCCCACCAAATTAGTTAACAGATACATGCCGCTGTCGATTTACTTAACCACTGTGGTCTGTGTGGAAATTGTCAGGGTATAACCCTTTACCTAACGTTACTTGCACACGACACTCGTAAAAAATTATCGTGTAACTTAAAATTTTCATTTTTGGCTTCCAAACATAGGTTATGACCACCTCATTGGAACGAGCGTGATGCGCGCCTTCCAATGAAGGGGGCAGAACCTATGTTTTTGGAAGCAAAAAATGAAAATATATTTAAAAAAAGATTGAATTGCGATTTTCGTGTATAGCGCTGGCCGATTTTGACCGTTACGTTGGGTAAAGGGTTAAAACTTGTTTACTGAGATTTATTTATTGGTTCTGGGGTTTGGCGACTGTTTCGACAGCCAGGGTCATATCGTGTCGGAGACAGTTTTATATGTGGAGAAAGTCGAGAGTCATTGATGAGAACTACCAAGCAGAGACGAGTAAATGTCAACTCCTCAATATTCTTACTCCAGTCCACTCGTGCTCGTATCAGTTGAGGTTTGAAGGTTCATTGGTGACTTGTAACCGTGAAAGCCTACATGTACAGTGTATGTATGGAATTTAGAGTATCGGGAGAAAATAAATCAACAAAGATGAACAACTGGCAGCTCAACAACATGCTAGTAGCATAGGTCGTAGGAATCATGCCCTATTTGAGAGATTTTTCGGGGAGCAATTCGGAGGAGCCAATGTTAAATTCCCATAGAAGGAAGGGGACTACTTTTGGGGGAGCAATTTGTGGGAGCCACTTTTCGGGTGAAACCCATGATGTTGGGTTTCCTGCCTGCCTGCTCCCCCCCCCCCCTCCCCTCCACACGGGTCCTGTCTGCTTGCCTGCCTGGCCTCTGGCCAGGCGTAACCTTCCCGTCTGCTCCGGGGGTCCTGCCTGCAGGAAGAGTCATTCAGGCAGGCAAGTAGGTAGGATCTGCAGGAGCAGGCAGGACCCGCGGAGGCAGTCGTTCGAGTCATATGTGGAGTCACTCGATCGAGTGACTCCTCGAACGATTTGAATTTGGAGGTTAGGCAGTACGTAAACCACTTCCCGGATCTGGCTGTTTTTAACCATGGTTTATACACGAAAGATGGCTCCCCCAAAAGTAGTCCCCTTCTATGGGAATTTAGCACTGGCTCCCCCAAATTGCTCTCAGAAAAATCCCCAAATAGGGCCTGATTCATACGACCTATACTACTCATGCTCATACCCTGCAGTGGTGGGGGCAGGGTTTAATTTAATCGCCTATAGTTCGATAACAAGTTTCTGTTTGTGTCATAGGGTAAAGCGTTTCACTCCGGCTGCCAACACGGGGGAGGGGAGGGGGGGGGGGGATGACGTTGTGTACTAGTTTAAGAGGTACTGCACGTCGATTGGGTGCACGTCTCCAGCAACTGTAACCTTGCTTGTGAAGACTGAAAGAGTTAGAATGTTGAGGAGTTGACAGTAGCTCGTTATACCTCAGAGGTTCTCTCTGTGTACTTCGGCTTCCTGCACCTGTAAAACTGTTACTATCACCAGATGACAATGACTGTCTGAAGAGGCGTCGCGAAGGCCCGCGATGGTGGGGAAGGGGTGTACAGATTTCTCCCAGACTGCTTTTCACTCACACCAATGGCAGAGATTGGTTTCCAGAATGAAGGGGGTTAGGTCCCAATTAGGGGGCACACTGTCATGATATGTCAGACATGAGGTGGGTCAGGTACGGAAGGGGGTACCCCATCGTGGGTGTGGGAGTTCACACCTCCCCCGGGAAGTTTGTTTTTAAATTAGATGCCTCGAGAGTGATTACGAGCGCTACAGAGTCGTTTACAAAGTCATTTTCAGACCCAAATAATCTTCTTTCAAGCCACTTGAAATAAGGGGTCCGAAAATAGCTTGAATAAAAGCAACTCGCCGGGACTTGGGGAGGGGGGGGGTAGTTGTACCTCATGCCGTACTATAATTTTCAGTGCAATATATCCCCACAGGGTACATAGCATCGGAAATTATATAACGGTAATAGAGTAGAACACCTGTAAATGTGGGTTGGAAGGGGCTGATTTTAGTCGGTAAATAGTTGTACCTCTTATGTCGTAATATATATAATTCTCATTGCTATATATCCTACAGGGCATATAACATCGGAAATTATATTACGGCAATGGAGTAAAATATACCTCCTGTTAGTGGTGAGGGGAAGCAAAACAAAAGTTATTCTTTCGATCGCAGTTAGTGGCTGAGTGTGAGTGTGTGTGTGTGTGTGGGGGGGGGGGGGGGGGGGGGTACAGTACAGTCAACGTGGGCGGGCACTTTTCCGAAAGGGGGCATTTCACCAATGCAAGCTCTTCAGAGATCACTTGAATGAGAAGTTAGCAGAATTTCTATTGGTTTAAACCGGGGCTTCATTAAAAAAATTTGCTTGAGACCTCAACAGGTTTTTCCCACAATGCCTCCGTAGGCAAAATGCTCACGCGTGGGGAAGAATCCGCCCACGCTAACTCTACTGTAAGTAGCTTATTATTGTTTGAAATGCCACCAAAGTATTGTTGATTCCGAATCATCACTTAAATATTAAAATGGACATGTCGAACCTTTTATTGGACATTATGTCGGGACTGACGTTTTGGACGATACGTCGTAAGCACCCACCCCGGAAGTGGCACCCGGGGAGCATATATATAGGAAGTGTCGTTAAACCCCAGTGGAAAAAAACTGTTGCACAAATTTTAACAGGCGTCGCAAATTACTAAATTAACCCGTCAACAGCAGCTTACATATGTATTTTAAACTTCTAATCAACTTGATCTACCAGGCGCATACATTCTCCTTCGGGCATTTTCCCTCACGTTTCAGCCAAGAGTGAATGGACATGTGGAACATTTGAATGGTATAATTACAAGGTATAACAACCCCTCCACCGATTTCCAGTGGTGCTGGCCAAGTCGGAAAACTAGGAATCGGATCCCCGATGGGCTCTGCAAATATGCTACCACCAGAATC